>CM010314.1:18066528-18285498 GCA_001923025.3 Taenia multiceps
AACTTCAACGTGGATTAATGGCATTGGTTCGGACTTTGTCAATTGTGCATCTCCTCACTTCGCAAATTCGTGCATACTTTGCATGCGAACCAATGCCGGAGCCCATGTCTACTTCAATTTACCCCAATCCCCACCATCTAACAGCACTAACGTACCTATAGCGATTTAAGTGTTGCCCACATTGAAGTAGATAGAGGTCGCACGTTTTAATTAGTGTTACCTGCAATACCTTCTTTTGGCTGGCGATACAGTGATTCGAGGCAGTTGGATCCACGTTTATTTGGGCATCCTACTCAGATGGTCGCTTCCGTAATTCCACGATGCTGTTTAATCTACGACCAAATCATCGTTTGCCCTACATCCATCAGCTGCAGTGGTATCAGGGAAGTAAATGTCGGATGTGAGTGCTGTTAGTAATCTAAATTTGGATTTTACTGCACATAAATGGGAATCAGGAATGGACAAAACAAACTTATGTTAATTTGTCCATTCGCTCCATGATATCGTGCATATACGTTGAAATATGCGTTATGGCTAATCAACACGATGTCAAGATCCTATTGAGCTGTTCTTTTCATAAACGGCTCCGTTTCTCTAGATTGTCTGTGGACTCACACGCTGAGTGATGGAGTTACTTTCCGCCTCACAAGCGGATTTGCAGACTGTGGAACTGCCACTATCAGTCGGAAGTAAAAAGGAAAATCAAGGTGGCCATTAATACCTTATGGAACTTAACGGCGCGCCGGTGAACACACATTCCATGAAGGGTAGATAGGTGAGGTTGATGGAATCCATGACCAATTACGCTTAGCAAAGTGATTCAGTTCACGCGGTGGTAAGTTGATCAGGGAGAATGGCGCACATTCGTTGTGGATCAAATGGTAATGCAACTGCGCTGCAGCGAATCTGTGAAAAGAAATAAGGAGGTGATTTCGGTAAGTGTGACACAAAACTTGCGTTAAAGTGTTTGCTTGACTGCAGTAGCCAGATTAGCAAATCCGAAATAGGGATCTTGGATAGTGAAAGGGACGCAGTAATCAGGTCATTAACTGACTCATGTACACACCCAGCTAGAGGATCGCCAAATTATTGCAAGCGTTACCTTTCAATACATTGGCTGCACCGGCTAATAATATCATGGACATTCGTGCTGCGTTAGGCTCTCTTCCCTTTAAAGGGCATGTGCTTGCCAAGTGAACACAGTAGCAAAGCCAGGCTAAATGCCTAGTGAGAATTTATGCAAAATAGGCCCTCTTTTATGCGTTTCTTGAAACCTCTGCAAATTCCAAGCCCACCACAAGTTAAATTTTAGATTCAGCGAGCGAATCTGTAGTCTTGTCAAAGGAGAGGCTTCCTATCCACCTAAAAATCGGGGTTGGCAAACGTCGCGCTGCCTCAGACATCGTCAGTGTGTGTGAAGCAATGTCCTGTATGAAGTCAATTCTCAAATCACTCACCGTTGAGGCCACTTTGCACAGTCACGTGAGACAAATGGAGCTGTAGACGCTAAACTTTGCCGCACGCTCTATCGAACTCGACCATTTGCGGAGAGAGAGGTTAAAATCAGTGGCAAAAGCAGAGTCAGAAGGGAAGGTTCTTTGCAGGGCTTTCAATGCTACTGGGAAAATCTCCAACTCCCTCCGAAGTATATTAAGCATGACTCGTGCAGTTGCAGCAGAGCAATTCACTTTTTAATGCTTGGACGTAGCATGGTGGAGTTAGATCTTCTTTTCCTTTTTTGTTAGCCTCCAAGATCGAGATTATAAGTGTGGATGGCAATCATACCGAATTTGTACCGTTGACACCTGTGATAGAATAGCAGTCGCCCGCGTGTCTAGCTTTAGCACCCATTTTTATATGAATGGTTTAGAAGGAGAAGTTGCTCAGAGTTTTATGTCCCTCGAGACTTCCACCATTAGTGCATTTGACGGTGTGCTGAACATGATGGATTCTGCACTGCACAATTTTAAACAGCTGCAGTCTTCCACTTGGATTAAGGTGCCTCATGAACAGTATCACCAACATCGCAGAGGATGGGACGACTCGGCCTCCAATGCTGCTCATCTTTGACGCAGAATCGGAACCGACAGCGAACTCGACGTCAAGCGATGACAATTTTGATCGAATCGTAGCCAATCTTCACGGATTGGACAAAATTGCATTGTGAGGGTGTGGCGGGTTTGCAGTTAGTTTCTCACTTCGTAATTGGTGGAGGGCATGTCGGTCGCACCAGCAGGATGGAATATTCGTGGACCCGTATGAGGCGTTCCAAACTGCTGCGTTGCAAATCAGGAAGACCAAAGCTGTGGGAAGCAGTCAAGACAGCAATGTTTAGTAAAACAGTGCCAGCACATCCATCTGTACTCTAGCATGAGTGGTAACTATGACTTTTCATGCGGCTTCGCTATTCCATAGTTTGCCTTGGTACACAGCATATTGAAAAGGAAGGGGTGTAATAATCTGCTTTGTGATAGATTCCATTCCCCAGAGCTTCAAAAAGCAGGGTTTGCAAAATCTAATTTCATCCACGTGTTTTGGCGTTGAACATGTACTTGCGACACACCAAGATAACGCTGTTGCACCTGAACTAAGTAAAACTCGTATTGATGGTCTCATATCAACGAGAATGTGCTGCTAAGTGCCTGAAAGAGAGACGTGAACACCGTTTGTGCTTCATCTTTCATGTCGAAACAAAAAATAGTTTATAACAATTAAGTTTTTACTGCAATGCAAATGCATGAGGCTCTCAGGTTGACGATAATTGGCCTTGGATTACTGCACATACCAGAGAGTGAGCGAGCCTACTGCTTCTCTCACAGTGACCTAGAATCGATTCCTCAACCACTTATTCAGTAGTCACTGGTGGTCTACATAGTGCTTGTAAAAAACACTGCAGGCATTTGACACGACATTGTGTTCCACTACCCGCAAGCACAGTACTGTATCAAGTAGAAGTCCAGTTTTAAAGTGAGGTTTATCTTACTCAGTGATCACTTGTATGAATGCAGGTCTTGTTGGTGATGGGAAGAAAGAGCAGTTTTTACCTCTGCGTGCCACAACTCCACAGCTAACACTTTTTCTCAGCTCATTATTGGCACATTTTCCTGCGAGGATGAAAGTTAATGGCAATCCTGTGGTAGGACAGACTAAATCGTGTGTTGCTTTTGTGTTATGGTGTGAGCATTGTTATGGCATGTGATTGTGATCTAAAACTGCTGCTCTCCTAACATCTCTGTTGTTGGGTGCGAAAAGGAGCTCCGTAAAGACTACAGCAATTACTTAGGCTACGGACTTGCTACAAGTGAAACTATTTTGGAAGTCGCGAGTAAGCATAATTTCATTCAAACTAATTTTGCCACATCATCCATAGTGGAATGGAAACTTTGGAATAGATTAAATAACCTGTCCACGTATTTGTTGACTGACTAATGTTGTTAAGTTTCCAGGGTCTGATATTTGCTCTACTATCACTCTCTATAGTAACGAGACGCATTTCCCAGCTTCTGTGGAGCATTATGTGTAACAAACAAAAGTAACGCTTTAGAAATCCTGTCACTACCAGTTCTAGATGTACCACAATCCATCTAAATTGGGCAGTAATAGCTCACTTTTATCTTTGAAAAGTTACATTCTTCTCATGCGAAACGACCATTGTCAAAAACTTCGAAAATGGACAGATTAGTCCGTAATCACCTTTATCCAGCTTTTCTAATGTATTTCACAGGTAATGAGACATAAACTGAATGTTTTAATGAGCGTGAACAACACCTGCATAGAAACACTTTCAGCTTCAGGGGAAGTGCATGTTTTACAATTTGTATGAAAAAGGAAGTGAGCATCAGCATGTGCTTCTCGGTAATGACAACATCGGCCAATTCCACTTCCCGATGTACTCGATGGATTTTGCGCTACAATGTCATATTTGCCTCTGTCTGCCACATGATTTGATGGCCCTCACAAACATCATCACTAGCATCGGCTCCTATATGACCCGTCTCCCTCCGTCGCTGCTCATTTGGGATGGTGATTCAGAGCTTGGGGAGGGAGAGACGGCCATATGTGATCATTTGGAGTGGATTATGACCAGTCTTTGCAAGCTGGACGATGGGAATTTGAGAAGAGGCACTGAGGTGTGCGTTGAGCCATGCAGTAGGTGAAGGCTGAGGCCTCTCCATTGACAAGGTAGGTTATACTTCAGCATCCATCAAACATTTCAGTTGGCCTTGTTGCAAATCCTCTCCACCAATGCTCAAGGTAGCTGCCAATTCCACAGTAAGTAGTTCGACGACAACGGCGCAGTCGTTCGCGTGGGTAGACTTGAGTAAATATCACATACATGGTAAGCTTATCCTATTATGGACTTTTGTTCTTAGCCCACATGCCAATGACTTCTCTTTTCTATCCTTTGTCGTTTTGGACTGTATCTGCGAAGTGTTTCATAGACATGTGATAGTAAATCAAAAGAACGAATACGATGTCTAATAAAAATCTTAACGGTAGTGGCTTGAGAAAACGTGCGTGCTCATCTGCGTGCAAGCAGTTGCTGTGGTTGCCTCGTCCATGCAAGAGAATGGGGACCGTATACATTCCTACTGGAAGCTTACAACATCGTGCGTCGCATTGAAACGTCCTGGCAAGACCACGACTGTGAAATGTGGATGTGATTCGAAGTAGCTGCTTAACGCTGTTTCCCAATTTTGTGCAAAAAAAAGCTCTCCAAATCCGTGAACGTCCACATGAGCAACATTGTTGCCGTTAATGCGCCTTTAGCTTACCTCCGATCTATGACTACACTTCATGTTTCATCAATCAAAAGTTGCAGTTGTCAATGGCTTTTATGGCTCTTAAAAGAAAATCCAGAAAGCTCATTCAAACGCTGCTACTAGGCGGAGAAATATTTCACATCAACATAGGTGCTACCCTTATATTGTTCCAAATTTTCATTGGCGATTTTCCATTACCAGCAGGCATGACCCCTCCACACTGCACAGTACGATTCGGTCCAGCAGATTTCCATCCCTTCGCTTTTGCTAATGGATAACAACCCTGATGTTGAATGCGCACACCACGCGTTGTCAGGCTTTCGCCTTTGCATCTCGACTTCGTCAATGCTAGTGGAAGAAAACTAAATTTGCACTTCATGGTCCAAAGTTCTTATTTGTCAAAATCGTAAAGAGGTTAAAAATGCACCCCAGCTATTTAAAGTTGCCAACAGGTAGTAAAAAGATGCGTGCGATAGACAGAAATAAGAAAACGATCCGAGACGCACATACAGTAGAGCTAAATTAACTGGAAGTTGAAAGGTGGCAAAAGGAAGGCCAAATGCATTACTAATTGTCATTAAATGTTAGAGGGTAAAGGCTGCAGCCTCGGATAAATTTAGTTGCTAGCAAACGTGCATGAAGCAGTTGGCTAGAATAAACTTGGCGAAATGTGCGGCCAGTAGCAAAGTCCAGCCAAGAGCTCATTTCACATTAAGAGTTAACATAAAGTAGGCGCTCAAATATGGGTTTTAATCATGAGAGCCCTGATAATAGCTAAACATCACACGTTGGAATTCAGATTTACTAAGCAAACCTGCAGCATTGGCAATGTATAGGTTTCCTGATGATCTGTGAAGCAAGATTCGCAAATACTTTGACGACACAGACGTCGTCAATGCGAGACGATGCCCAGCGCGAAGTCAGCTCTCAAGTCTTTCACTATCAAAAGCATTTCGCGCAGCTCTATGAGATAAATGGAGTATGTGGACGCAAAGCTTAGTTGTATGCTGTATTCGACTCTCGCAACCGCAGAAAGAGAAGCTGAATCAGTGGCAGCAACAGAGTCAGAAGGAAAGGTTTTTTGCAGGCCCTTCAGTGCTACCAGGAGGACTGTCAATTTCATTTGAAGTACATAAACCATGAATTAGCTAATGTCGGCGGAGCCGTTCAATTTCTAATGCTTGCACATAGCTTGAAAGCTTCGCGTATTCACCTGCCATTTTATTTGGCCATCTAAGATCCATATTTTAAGCGCGAACAACAATTGCATCAACGTTCTTCCCGTGGCGTCGACTGTATTGAATCAACTGGTCGCATGCCTACCTTTGATACGGACTTCAATTCCAATAGTTTAGGAGGGAAACGTGCCCAGTATAAGAAGATATTCAAGACTTCTTACCTCTGTGCATTCGACTATGTGGTGTACATGATCGATTCTGAATTGCACTGCCATGTTGGGCACAGAATCCCGCTTGGGCTGAGGCGTTTCATGCCCTGCATCACTAGCAACGCTGCCGACAAGATAAATCGCCCTCCACTGCTGCTCATCCTAAACGCAGAACCGAATCTGACAGCGAATTCGGCGTCAAGTGGCAATCGTTTTGAGCATCAAATAGCCAAACTTTGCAGACTCAAAGGAATTACACTGCAGGGGCTTGGAGCATCTCCAGTGAACCTCTCGGCTTATAATTGGTGGAGAGTACGTCGTCTGTGCCTGCAGGGTTACAAATTCGTGAACGTGAATGAGGCGTTCCAAATAGCTCCATTGCGAATTGCCATCACGGAAGCTAAAGGAAGCAATCAAGCCTGAAACGTGTCAGTGCATTTATCTACAGTGTAATTTGATCGAAACCGCATCCTTTTCTGTAATTTCGCTATTTCACAATTTGCTTTGCACACATTGTAATGCCTCAAAATAGATTTTAACAATCATTGTCAAGCTAGATTTCGTTTTGGGATTTATGTGCTTTGGTGTTAAACGTAGGCCTATGGTGCGTCAAGATGAACTTTTAGCACCCGAATCTAGAATATGCCGATTAGGTGGTCTCAGATGAACGAGAGATTGCTGCTGATCACTAAAGAGACAGATGTGGGCACTATTTGTGCCTCCTGTTTCATGACAAAACACAAAGGGTTTTGGATAGCTCATATTTTGGTAACTTTATGCAAAACACGTGGCAGAAGGCATTTCTCAAATGAACGATTCTTTTGTAACTTGTCTCACGCGCTCTGTCACACGCCACTCGAGGAATGCCCAGAACGTCGACGGTGGGATTTCTCTTCGACTGAGCAAAACAGAATGCATGGAATGGCTAGTATGGGATAAGCATATCAACTAAACCTGCATCGCTCAACTCGTAATCCATTTGCGACCCCTTTGCGTAACCAATTTTAGAATGCCAACTTGGCGACCTATCTGGCTTTCCACTTCGAACAAACGATTTCACCACAGACGAACAAAGAGTCGCAATGCTAACACGCTTCCCAGCTAATGCAAATGCCCCCCGCCCTAAGCTTGCATTTTTTGATTCACTTTCCATAGAATTTAACGTGCATTAAGAAAATGGCAATGATAAACACAGTGGCTGCCCTGCATTGGGGACTTCATTGCCAGGTTTCTCAAGTTAATGGCTATTTTCAAGCAGGAGAGCGTAGACACTTCCGACTCAACGAGGAGGTTTCTTACTTTTGTAGAACTTAGGCTCGGAATCATCACACGTCATCAATTCGTCACCACGCCAATTTTCATTTCCACAATCAAAAGTCCCAGTCTTGTTGCTCTATGTGCGTGCAAGATTTTCGAATTCGAGCCAAGACGAAGCGGAACGAAAATATATTTACTAGATGTGATCCAGTATGCTGAAGTGGATGTGGCTTGTATAGTTAATGGAGAAGTAACAATTTGACAAATTGGTACAAATGGACTACACACTGTCATGAGTGGTGAAACTCATAGCAAGTCATGTGACACACAATGCACTTTACCGCAGCTTACTGCGAAAAAGCAAAATAAACATTGTCAAAACAAGGTTTGCTAAATTACTACTGTAGTACAAATGTATAGAATATTTAGATTGGCGATGGACGAATTAAGGTTACTGTTCGATGTGCAATACGTGGTTTGTTCGAGATGCCGTTTTCGATCACTTGGGCGGCCATATTGGACTAGCCGGTCGGCTGACCTCCAGGCCGTGCCAACAGCCCCCGAACCCCCTGATTTCAGAATATATATTCTGCCCTAGTACTATACCTTCTTTAACCTTTAAGAAAGTCTCGGGACACTACAGACTGGGCTCTCGCATGCACCAGAGAATGAGCGAACTTACTGCTTCTCTCACGGTGACTTCAATTTGCTTTCTCAGCCACTTGGCAGTAGTCGTTGCTGGCCTGCTTAGAGCTCGGATAAACCCCGTTAAACTTCACAAGGTATTGGGTCCCGCTATTCTAATCCAGTAGCATTCTACTCCCCACTCTCTACATTATCTTATTCAACGGTTATTTCTATTAAGTCAGGTCTTGTGCACAGACACTTTCCTGAGGCAATGAAAATTGAAATGGATGTTGGATATGGAGAGATATAGCACTGAATCCAACAGATAAAATCGTTTTTGTGTTTCTTTGATGGCGCACTTTTTTGCAAGCCTTTAATATAATTGCTATTTTTTGCTGGAACCAAATAAATCGGCTGTTGTGTTTTGACTAGATTAGAAGCTTGTTTTGGGGATTTTGGGGTTTTCAGACATTTAAAATAATCGTTATCACCCAAACAACACCAAGGCAAGGTTTATTTAAAAACCGAAGACTGAACACTAGCTGAAATCAAACTTACGCTCCACTCTTGAGGATAGCAATATGCACCGTAGTGAGCGGCACTGAATGGGTGTACGCATAAATTGCGGTAGGTAGGACATTATTTTGGACCAGACCAAAGCGGTGACTGCTAGGTGTGAGCATTGTGAACACCTCGTGGCCGAACTTCACGAGCTTAAATATAGCAAATTCAAAGTGTCTAGATTCAGTTTCTCACCACCTATTCCTCCAAGATGCATTTCCTGAACATCATAAAAATACAGCAACTGTTAGACTCATACTTGAATAGAAGTCGTAGTTCTTAAAATCCTTTTTGTTAACAAATGAGAGATATCACTGGAGAAACGTTTAATACACAACAACAGCCCAGCATTGGCGTCGTCAGTGCACTTGAATGCAATACGCAGTTTTTTGTATCTCCACCAACAATACATTTGCTCTGTCCACTTGATTCGCAATAGTGTTTGCACTGCACTTCTCCACAACAGCTACAGCATACATTTCGCAAAGCCAGTTTTTGCAGAATTAGTAAGGGTGCTGCCTTTGCTTGTATGGTTTATAGATATTAATAATAATACCTTTTCCTAAGCTTTATTTTATTTAGAATAAGACAAGGATTTGGCACCAGCGTCCAAGCAGTTAAGCAAACATTTTGCATGATTTAGTTGAACTAGGTCAGTGACACTGAATTTGTGTGCACATAAACAGTGATGGGAAGTGGGGTGGCGAAATCGCTAAGTCTGGCGCTTGACTTCCATTTCCATGCCTCTCTTTGCAGACATAAAATGGGAGTAAATCAGCATAGGGGGCCGAAGCGGACACCGGCGCAATACGTGGAGTTGAAGATAGTATTAACCACTCAGTGGGAGTGGAATTCCAAATTCTATTCAGGTTCGTCGCACGCGGCAGCACCCGCAATTAAAGCAGAATGTCACAGTTCTCTGTGCAGTAACCAGCCCTCTTCCAAAGTGTGCACAAACTAATTGTCGAAGAGAAAAACACATGGTATTCAAGGTTGCTTATCTGGCAGCTTTGGCGTGAAGAAACTTACTCAAGGGAGTAAAACGCAATGCAATGCACACTTCTGCCGTGACAATCAATGCGGATGTGTATTTAGACCAGACAGGAATGGAAATGCACCTTTCCCTTTCCACCACCAACCCATGCTACACTTCTCTTGGCTTCACAGCAGGCATCTCAATGGACGGCACTTCACTGGAATTACTACTTTGGCAAACTTGGTAAAGGGCGCTAGAAAGTGCGCATCGAATTTATTGTTTTTTGGAATAATAGCGACAAGGGTGTGGTATCACTTCTTTTGCCCACACAGTTCCGCTTTATTAAACCGCTAAAATGACAAAGCTACCCATTGTGCAAGGTTTTGAATCTTAAGCTAAGAAACCGGTGGAATTTTGCATGGCTATTTGGATTCCATGTGTTTCTACTCTACCTTCAAGCAACACAACGTTGAGAATCATACAACGGAAATGAAATTGTCAAAGAGCGTGATTTCATATATTGAGAATTCAAGTAGAGCTGTGTACAAAGGTCGTCAATGACAAGAACTTGAACGAGAGCTAATCTTAAACATCCATTACCGAGCTGGAATCTCTGTTGCATCTTGTGCTGCCGTTAAACTAAAGACGGCCATTTTATCACTTCCGTGGAAAACACGTTTCGAGAATCTTAATGGATAAACGCCATTTTACAGCAACAACTGTTGCAACAACTAGGTACGAAGACTCGCGTGTGCATACAATTGTTAACTTTGTTGAACAGAGGCCACCACTTCACTCACGGTCAGCCACCATGCCCTCTTTTGCACTTACCTTGTCCAGAGTGTCTTCTACGCATTTAGTTTTGAATTATGCATTTAATGTGCAATGTAAATCGTGTCTAAGAAGTTAAAAAGGATTAAAAGGATTAAATCGTAAATGCGTTTACACTTGATTTGATAGCTTGCTAGATAAAGTTTAGGCAACTTTTATTCCTGCGGCCCACAGAATTTGGCCATACCACCACCTTTTCAATGGCGAATCCTCTCGTTTGCAAGCGCCTACTGTGAATTTCCACCCATATCTTTCAAACATGAACATTTGGTCAAGTAACGAAATAAATGATACCCTCCCTCGGTTGTTTTGAAATCCCCATCCTTGACAGTGTTCAAGGGAAATGTCGAAATCTTTATTGGGCTCACAACTTTATCACGAACAGTAAGGCCAAAATAGTTTTTGCTGGTTTTTTCAACCACCATCCGCTCGCTATCACCAAAGAAATTCTTACTCGGGGGTGCTGGTTAAACTGCCATGAGGACTTATTGCGTAAGCCATAATCACTAGTGTCCGTTTCGGTTCACCGATGGTGTCCATTAAACACATAATAGACGCAGAATTGCCAATGCGATAAGAATCGGATATCCAATGCAAGATGGTTTGGAGTCTTCGGACAACGCAGTCGTTACCTCACTGAGCGTCACTGTCAAATTTGTCCATGGATGCCAGGTTGTAGTCAAGCGCCCTCGGTTCATCATCGGCAGCATAATTCGTTGTAAGAGAAAATTCAAAAAACACGAAGTGTCTGTGTATCTTAATTGTTAATGCGGAATGAAACACTGCGTTTAAAAATGCAAGAGATAAAACAACTTTTGAAGGAGCTTCATTTGAAAAGTTCAAGCCTTCCCCGTTCCTCCTGCAGCTAGAATAGCAATGCTGATTTATGAGCTGCGCATTGATGCTTAAAAAGCAGTTATTAAAAAAATGAAAGGTTTTTTTTGTTCTGGCATCCAAACAGGCCACTTTTCCTCAACAGTTCTAATGATAACCGCTCTTCGCCTAACAAAAGGTGGTTTTCAGCATTTATGGTCAACCACATCGGCAGTAAATCATATCCAAACATTATAAACCTCTTTGTCTCTAGTTTTGTAAATTGATGCCCCATCGGGTGGTCTCTAGATCAAGGGACTCCGCAACTTCACGAAATAATGCAGATGATGTTTGGATTGCAATGTTGTGATATCACATTAAGGAGAACATGATGCAGCACCTTGATTACCTCTGCTTGAGTTCCCACAGCCGACAGTAGGGGACCCAAGAGTGAGATTGATCTCAGTGAAGGCCGTCCTAAATCCTCATCGCTATATTGACTTCGAAAAAAGGGCTTCGGTCAGTGAAACTCGATACTCGCCTCAAGTGATCGAAATGACTGAACTAGTTCCGAATTTCGGCACACAAAACGGTCATCATAAGGCGCATTCATGATGCTAAATTAGCCAGTAGCCCTGTGGGACATTATTCAATGTGAGAATTCGCATCAAAGATACTTCAGCCAAAAATGGTGAATGGAAAGTGTCTTAAATCAACACAAACGGCTATTAGCTAGCCTTATAATAACGAATTAAAGGTTTAAACTTATTGACCTCAACCTTAATTCTATTAAATTTGGCTATCGGTGTCTGGCACAAAGGTAGAGAATGAAAGGCTCCACCCGTTTACCACCACACGATTCTCTAGCCCCAATGGCCATATGCGCATAAATTCTGTCAAGTTAAGGGCGCTTTTTCGTGTTCTAACAAAACCCTTTGGTTGCTTAAGTAAAGGCTGAAGGAGTACGAATAGCGTTGTCAATTTCTTTCTAATTGTGAATGCAGCTATAACAAGCACATGCTCCTGGGCATGATTCCATCTCCTTTTACCACTTTGCTGTTTACTATGCTATGCAAAAATGCATACAAATAGAAATAACAAAATAAGTGCATGTCATGGGCTGGCATTCCATCTCGTTTGTCGTTGGGGGTCCGTTATGATCCAAAACCAACCGTTACTGGTGAAAAATGGTGTGGATTTTTTACCTTCATTTAAATCTGCTTCATTAAACATAAAAGCGTCTTAATCATTACCAGAATACTTTTCAACTCTGTTTAAATTAGCGAGCGTATAGAATAATTTTGACAACTGATATCTAGTAACGTTACATCCTTTTCACCCCAAAGTTGCCAACTTCACTGTCCATCAGAGAAATCTTCTTCCCAATGCCTAGGTTGACCACCGTGTAAATCGGACTCTCCTCCTGCATTTTAATCTTGATAAACGAATTCGGCAGCATTTCAAGTCAACATTTTCTTTTTACAAAATTGGAACCTTACGAAATTTAAACCGAAAGGGATAAAATCCTTTAGCATTATTGCTCTAAAAGGCTTGCATGGATCAGTCAATGGCGTGAGCAGATTTCACGATCCGCTAGATTATCAACGAAAGGGAAGAAAAGAAAACGGAACTGCTGTGCACACCTAGGAGATGAGGGCTAAGACTTGCAATCAGCTCGAGGTAACTTGCTTTTGAATGCATTCGCTGCCGACGGGTCTAAATAATGAAGGTGCCTTAAGGCTAGTACCTGCATCACGTTTTACATGCTGCAGCCTCGGCATTCTACATTCCTTGTTTACTGGAGATGGTTTCCATCACCACACTAATCCGAAGGTTGTTTACAATCGGTTACGGTTTGCAGCTCAGCCAAAAGCAAGTTACTTTTACAGACGGTATTGCTAATTGCTATGAAATATCCGCTTACTCGAAGATACTGTCAAGGATGACAATGAAAACACGAGAAGTGATGCGTTTACATGGTTCTCAGCAAATGCTAGCCAAATTGTATTTGTGCCCTTAGAAGGCGGTAGCTTAAGCATGCACAATCTCAACAAAATTACTAGAAGGTATGCATTACTTTTCTTTAAAGGACCTACCATGGCCTTTTGTCCACACCTCGGTCCGCTAAACTAATAGGTTGCTTCTATCAAGCAACACCGCTTAACTGTTACTGTGCACTTTTCAATGCTCAGAATTCATTTTATGGAAACGGGGAACTCAAAGCCATCGGCTCTACACCCCTTATTAGGTGCAAATAGGTTTTTGAACCAACGCGCAGAAATTGTAGAGCCCATTAATCCTTTTGAAAAGCTCGGGAAAAAGAGAACACATTGACCAAAGGAACTTTTGATGGCAATACAATGCCAATGGCGACGCTGCTTTCTGCTCAATTTTGTAGACCTCCAACGCTCACGTTCTTCATTAACGCACAGATTTCTGTTGCTTCTATGCAGTGGCATTCGGGTTCAAACAATCGGCACTATTATCACTTTGAAAGCAAGATTTCTTAGCCTGCTCAAATGGTGCTTGATATGCCCTTGACAGTTTCTATGAGAACAAAGTGCAATCCAATGCCATGTCGGAGAATCAGCCCACTGTCTTCGATTGTGGTAGAACATTGTTTTGCTGACCTTCTCATTGTTGAGTCAATTGTTCAAACTCTACCCACGCAGTGTGCAAATCGTAGGCCAGTTCCAGTGACACCGCTAAGGGACACATTTAAGATGGGAAAATAACAGCAAGAAGTACTAACATTCTCTGGTGCCATTCGCGAATTCCCAATCCTTTGCACATGCATTAACAGGCGGCTATTTCGCTCCACAAATTACAAAACTGAAGGTTTCAATCTAAAAATATTGAATCCTGTACTTTTGACAATTATTAGTCTGCTTTTAGTGCATGTTTATTAACTGCCAAGACTTTGCTCCTTTAAAGCTTTTCCTTCGTGCCTATGTCAGTCTCCCATTTCTTACTTTGTGTCGAACTCCTGCACAAATTGTGAAGCCTCACTGTGCCTGCACCGGAGACCAAAGATCCTGCACATGGAAAGCAGAACTACCCAACAAATATATGGATTGAAGGGAAATCCACTTCTATACATGGCTAGGTACCCGAACGATTACAACTCGTTGCACACAAGACATCCTTCATGTGGCTGTGTTAATTTTTATTGCAAGGAAATTACACTCCAATATTTGGGTGTGTGTTCAAAGGCAACCCGTGATGGTAACTGTTCGCAAAACTACGTACAATCACGTGGAGTTCCAAAGTCATCGCTGTTAAGGAAATATATGAAAACATTATCATAACTAGTTATTCGTCATCCTCTTAACAATTCAGCAGACAGAAACAATTACTACGTCATGACGTTAACGATCACATAAGGTCAGCTAAATCATGCCCTGACCTTCTCTCCTGTGGTTACCTATAACGTAGGATGTTTACATCGTTAGTAATCGGCTGCATATCCCAGGCGCAATAGAGTGATTAGACCATTAAAATAGGGGCAATTTAATTATAAGCCGATTACAGTTTCATAAGTGTTGTCAAATATACATTTGTTGCGGTTTTGTACATTATGGCATAAGGTTTTGCGGTAAAATTGATATGACTGAGCTCTGTCTGCATCGAATGCACCCACACAAATTTGGCACACAGTTGCACACTCTCGTACAACTCCACTGCAGGCACTAGGCCTGAACTTTTGTCTTTGAGGTGTAAATGCACTGTTTATGCACTAGGTGTGCAATTTTCTCAGATGTGGCTCCAACTGATTGCTCCTAATTGTGGAATTTGGGTCACTAAACTGCACACTACAGACTCCACTAGTCAATTCTTCTTCTGAATCAGAAATGTGCCATTTCTACACAGTCGAGCATGAGGAGTGGCATTAGTTGTCAGGTTTCTGTGAAAATAGATCGTGTTGTCTGCTACCTTGCAATTCAAGTTTGGAATCGTGATTGAAAGCAATGGCTTGTTTTGGACAAATGTGCAACTACGAATCGAGGTCCTCAATAATGTGGATGATTGAAGGGGCGCGTTCTCATCTTCGAAATGATCAAAAGTCACTTGATGTAACAAAAGTAATTGACAATACCTATGGACTATTGTAAGTGCATCAATCGCGTTCACTTCGTCTCAAAGTTTATTATAGCAAGGCACGGTGTGCCCTCATGCAGATGAGTAAATGCAACACCCATTTGTTTATTTCGAACATCGCATTACCTCGTCAAGTAACTGCTTGTTGCAAGTGACTTTGTTCACATCAGACACGTGAGTTTATCCCCACAAAGTTGAGTAAGTTACATTAAAATGCAAGTCAAAAATGTGCGCGCGGTTCAGACGGTAAAGAAACCTGCCTCATTACCCAATTAATGATCTCCAGTTAATCGAAATCCACAACAGAGGTCACGATGGGTTCACAAGTATGAGCACTGCTTGAATAAAGCCTAAGCACATTGGGCATTAATTCTTGTATTCAAAACGAAAAAGGTCAATAGAGTTGAAGTGTGCAAATTAAGTAAAAGGGGCTACAAGGAGTTTGTAACCAAGTTGTCCGATTGCTTGTAGCATTCAGCTGTCCGAAACGATGCATTCACCGATGCAAGAGTAGGAAAAATGACCCAAAGATGACTTAAGTAAAAATATATTATTTTAGAATTATGGAAGCCAGTAATATCTTGAAACAAGGTAACTACCGTAGAATAAACATTTAGAACACACTTGTTCACATGCAACTATGCTGTCATAAAATCATACAAAATCATAAGAATGAATCCTGTCCAATTTGTCAGAACCATTAAAATGGAATTTCGAGTAGCTAGCAGACTAGATAAAATAAATGGAAGCACTTTGCGACGTTGCATACACCCACAACGACACATTTTTTAAGCACCCGTCATGCCCAGCGTGTAGCAGGAATGCAAAAATGCCTTACCACTGAGAGCTTGTGTAGCTGAAGGTCCTGTGAGATGCGAACATGTGAAGAGGTTAGATTCGGAAAGTGGTGTTAATTAAAGAGTTCAGAGCATTCGGATTATGCAAAAGGAATAGACGCATTGACTTACTGGCAGAGGCCGATGCTGTTTTAATACATGAAGTAAAAAATCAAATAAGAGTCCAGGTAAGATTCTCGAATAATAAATTCGCAAAACAGTAGGACATCTGTGATCTTGCACTAGAACTGAAGCACATTAAGCGGCCTTAACTGAACACGGAGTAGGGCTCTGGAGGTTAACTTACACCTGGTTGCCCTCTTTGTTGGCGTTGGCGTATCTAGGTATGAAACGTGTAATGCATGGCTCAAAATTATTATAAATTTTGATAATTTCTTCAACATGAGGTATAACCTAGGGCAGTACTTGCAGTTCCAACCAGGGTGATCGCAATTGCTGATTGGGCTGAAAAAGGCATTTGAAATGCAACTTCCATCTGATATGCTTCTTTGGCTACGCTCATAAGCCGGTGCCACAGACTTAGATGTCCATGCACTAATTATCCAAATTCAAGAATTCGCATTTGGTTCCGATAAACAGCGAGTAGTTTGCACCGGATCGGATTTGTCACTGCTGTAGAAAGATGTCCACAATCGTTCTAAGCCTATGGTCCACCGCATTTATATCAGACATCTGAAGTGAATTGTGAATGCAATGCACAGAGACGCTTGTCCAACTTTATGAATGCAAAAGCACCGATTCGATCACGTTATGTCGATAAGTTATCAAAGCACAACGTGCAATATTAACCACGATTTGGTACATGGGTTTCAGCTGTGCAAGGAGAAACAGATTAGAGCATACGGGATGAACTGCGGGACAAAAGGCGCACTGCAATTATCATCGTTTCTGATTGACTTTATTATGAGAATAGGCAAGATCCGGAGAATGAAATTTGGGCTTAACCTGACACGTAGTCGATTGTTAGTCGTAGCAAGGGTTACTGAATATTGACTTACAACTGGTTCCACTCCCCTCTGGTGTTGGCGTTGACGTATCTAGGCATGATAGGCATAGTGCATGACAGGGAATGCTAAATGCGCCAGCAAGTAGGACATCTGTGATCATACGCTGCAGCAGTGACAGTGGTAGGCACTAGAACTAAGGTATATCGAGCGACCTCAACGCGACACGGAATAGGGCTCTGAATGTAAACTCACGCATGATTCCACTCCCCGCTGGTGTTGGCGTTGGCGTTGGCGTTGGCGTATCTAGGTGTGATAAGCACAATGCATGACGCGGAATGCTAAATGCACCAGCAAGTAGGACATCTGTGATCATAGGCTGCAGCAGTGACAGTGGTGGGCACTAGAACTAAGGTATATCGAGCGACCTCAACGCGACACGGAATAGGGCTCTGAATGTAAACTCACACATGATTCCACTCTTTGTTGGCGTTGGCGTTGGCTTTTCTAGGTATGATAAATGTAATGCATGGCACAGAATTACATGTTATTTATTTCTTGAACTTGAGGCAAACCCAGAGCAACACTTGCAATACAAATGCGAGTAGACGCAGCAGCTGGCTAGGCTAATAAAGCCATTTGAAACGCAACTTTCAATTCAACATGCCTACTTCGCTAAGCTTCTAGGCAGTGCTATTGACCCAGATTTCTAATGGCTCCTATACAACAATTACTGGGATGTAGGTTTCTCACTTGGTTTTGATAACCAGTGAGTAATTTGAAATGGGTCAGATTTGCCACTGCTGTGGAAAGGTGTTCAAATTCGACGGAAGCCTAAGATCCACTGCATTTATACTAGGCATTCCAAATGAATCGTGAGTGCAATGCGCAGAGACGCTTTTCTAAATTTATGACCACAAAAGCACCGATTTGATCATGCTATGCTGGTGGAATATCAAAACACAACGTATGATATTAACCACGATTTGGCACATGGGTTTCAGCTGTGCAAGGTGAAACAGATTGGAGCACACGGGCTAAATTGTAAAGCAGAGTGCTCAGTGGATTCAACTCTATTTAAATTAATAATTTTAAATGAAAGTTTCCAAATTGACTTACCCGTTACCCTATGATAGTCTAAAATTTAAAAGTCATAACGAAGCATATTACCAACTCCTCACAATTTCCGCTGGTAATCCTCTATGATAATTTTAACTATTTGATGGAAACACTTGAATATATTGCCGAAACTTACAATTGCACTCTGTAACCTCCGAAGATGTGCCTAAATTTGGAAGCCGCACTTAGTAACTCACATGAAAACAAAACTACGTCTGGACTTAGTTTGTGCGTCTGCATGCTACATTGCAAGTCATCAAAGTGGATGACCAGTGGGAGGTTGGAAACAACTGTACAAGTTAAGCATTTTTGCATACCGCTTTGTGAATAGTCGACGGACACAGCCACATGCATCACATTGCTACCGAAAACAAAGGTTTCATGCGATACGTTAGCCTTCCATTCAAAAACCCCGTGAAATATCCGCAGATCCGCCTCCTCGTCTGTTTCCATTGGACCTGAAATAGGTGAACGGAAACTTAAATGAAGTCGAGTTTGATTTTGAGAAACACTCTGGATCAAACTGGGGACCAAAAGGTGAGGAGGGGTACTGACAAAACCATCTTTGCTCCTTGCCGACTTTCACGGCAACAAAGACCACAATAGTTAGTTAATTTAGTAGAAGTTCGGCATATCAAGTCCTTATTCATGTTTTCGATTGCAAAGTCAGTCTCAGAATGCAGGCTTTACACTTAAAATATCATTCGACGTACCACAGAAACGCTCTCCACCTGGCACAAGTTCAGTTCCTCTCCAGAGGCAAGATGGTCTTCCTTCAATAGTTAGAGCGGCCTATTTGAAGCATATAATGTGCAAACTCATAGATAAATAATGTAGTCGCAGGTTGGTCAGTCTGGGCTAAGGAAGGAAGTGTTGAACCTGGAAATGTAATGTAAACAACGATGCGTTTGATTAGGCCAACTGGTTAACGCATATGCTTCACAATGACAATCTCAAAACCGGGCTACTGAATTGGGACAAAATGAGCAAATTTACCATTGAGCTACTGTTCGCTCCCCCGAGAGCAAAAGTAATGTTGAACGAAGACAAGTTGCCGACAAATCGTGAGAGAGGAAACAAAGCATTCAGGTCAACTTCATCTGGCATGAAGAAGAGGGTGGCAATTAAAACGATGCTTTAGTTCACCACCAACAGGCTATTCTCCAAGTGGATGTTAACCTTGACAAAGCGTGTAAACGATGGGGATAGTGGAGGAGACGGAAAAGCATTCATTGTCTACGCTAACAAATGAGTCGACTAAGTAAAAAGCTTTAGTCGCATTTGTAAATGCAAAGCAATTACTGAGCCTGTTCTCTTTCAGATGCCCAAAGCAGTACACAATTTTGACTTGTGAAAGCCTCTTGTTTCCTTTACTTACATTTTAGTTCGCCCTCCCTCTTTTCCCTTCCCACTTAGCATGATAAGTTGATTAACTTCAAACGAACTGTACAAATTACCTCGATTAGGCCGCGTAAAATTGCATTCTGGCACAAAGAACGTTGTTGCAACCAATCTGGGATGTTCACCGAGATAATGCATCTCCATACTCTTCTGTGCAGTCACGTTAAGCAATTTGATGCTCGCATAATCTGAAACACGAACAAATTCAGGTGTAGAATAGGCTCTTCGCATTTTTGCGACAATTTCTCTGAAAACTACCTAGCATTCCACCTAAATCAATCTTCCCTTTAAAAGTGAATACTCGAGCACATTGTGTTCAGCGAAAGTAGATGGATGTAGTGATTCGCGTAAGGCACAAGAATTCTCTTATACAGCCCCTTCGACCCAAAAACACAGAGCAAGTTTTGAGGCCACAACTTCCCACCCTATGCATAGCAATATAGCCACTGACATTTTAAACAGCCAAACTGATCGCCAATCGGTTTGTCGTTGTGTCGATGAAATAGAAGGAAGGTGTGTTAGTGGTTGACGTACCTGCACCCTTAGTACAGGGCAAGCTCCAGAGAACTGTCTCATTGACCAAACAATAGCCACGTTCAATTGTCATTTCATCCCGCACCGAATCTCGAACTAATACCGTTCTCTAAATGAATGGATTCATGTTCAAGCAAAGAGCATTGTATCCATGTGCTGACATTGACATTTAATAAACTACAGTGCTCGAAATTATTTGCAGCAAGTACATCGCCAGATAATGACATCAATTCCTAGCAACCCTTAAACAATAGACAGATACGTGTTCTGACATGCTGACAAGCGTACAAATTCATCGCCGTATGTATAATACATTGTTTCTGACTGTCCCGATGGCGTCACAACGATTCGCGAGCCCCATAGTCTTGGAGAGTTTTCGCCTACAAATAAGGAAGACTCATAACTCATCACATCATGTTAGCAATAGCCTAGTGCAACAAGCACAACACTCACAAAACTGAGGCGCGATGTCAAGACCTAAGACTAGATGCGTCTAGCCATTAAATGTGATGATCTGCTGCCAGGTCAGACGTTCTTACGCTGTGTTAATCCAAGTTAATTGTTACATCACTTGATTTCGGTGCCTTATTCTATGAGTGCATATGCATGTCATCCAAATGACCACTTTGAACTTGAAATTCAATCTGACTGACAACGCGATTTACCCCATGGACGATCTAAAATTTAATGTGAATTTCATGTTGCACTAAGTAAACGTGGAGCATTTCTGGTGAGCGGCTCAGTGAACATGTGGGATTGTAGGATGAACTTACATACAAAAATTCAGGCAACAAGGAATGAAATCGTACCTGAAGTGGAGACGGCATAAAGAAGGACAGCGACGAATGCCAGCATGGTGTCTGCTCACGAGTAATGACTGGTGCCGTGTGCATTTATGCTCTTCCCAATTTCAAACTCCCTCAGCACGATTGGTTGATATGGCGAGGTTGCAGCGATATCGCGTGTCTGGCAGCATCACATGAATATCTGGTGCACTTGCACCAAAAGAGCAGCATTGTAGGCCTAGTACTGGCAGTAGAGTTACGCAAGAACATTCAACTGTGTGTCTTATTCACGTGGGTCAGTTCAACGCAGCCAATGCAAATGATCTCTGAACTATAGAGGAGTTGAGAACACTTTTTTATTGTAGAAGTACCCACATAGAAATGAACTACATCGAGTGCGTGAAAGGCTCATGCATCTTAAAGCACATGTACAGCATTGAGGATGCTGTAAATAGTCCTGGTGACCCGATCAGCTAACTGCGTTTTGGTAATAAAGCTTATCGTTTTTATTGTTACTAGTACGCATGGACAGTGTTTTCGTGGGCTGACAAAAGGCCTATTGGTGCAGTTAAACCAAATCTATTTTTTTCACTGCAAAAACTTAAGCAATAAAACATAGAATTACAATAAATTTGAAAGATGCTGATGTATTTTGAGCACCTTCGCCATATTTATGACACCACAACCAGTCCGCAATTAACTTTGTGTTTTCCAAATTATCTTATCGCTTGACTGTACTTTTAAGACAAATTCGGCTGAAGCGATTAAAACGCCCCCATGCACAATGTGACCTTAAAGGAAAGAATTAGGACATGATTCAGCTGACCTTGTGTAACCTCAATGCCATAGCATTCCCTGTTACTACCCGCTGAAGTACTACGAAGATGCCAACTAGCTAATCAAAGGAAAAATGTACCAACATCTCCTCGACAGCGACAGCTTTGAGACTGCACGTGGTTACGCATGCTGCTACAGACATTCACCATCACAAATTGACATTATAATGCAAATCCAAGCATTGGAATGGAATTTCCCAAAACAATAACTTTACGGTCCCCAATAGGGAACATTACATTGAGGATTTTTTATGCACGACTGTCTGCAATTGTTCGGAATTATGGGCTCTGATGAAAGGTGATTTCATTTAGATTCATGTGTCATTAAGTTAGTGGCATTCTTATGCCCTGGTGCTGGACTTATTAACTCGTGGTTGTAGCGCCCCGAGACTTCCCTTAAGGTGAAAGAAGGCATAATATTAGGGCAGAATATATATATGTATATTCTGGAAGCAGAGGGCTCGGGGCTGTTGGCACGGCTCAGAGGCTGGCCAACTGGCTAGTACAATATAGCCACCCAAGTGACCGAAAACGGTAGTTCGAATAAGCAAAGTATTACAATGGGATCTATGGTCTCCGGTGCAGGCACAACGGGCTTTTACAATGTGTACAAAATTTTGGCTCAGAGCAAGGATTAGGAGCATTCATACTAGCTTGAACAATACGTTCCTACTTCAACAGAATAAACAGATTCACTTGGACTGAGAACCCTGAGTCATGTGCAGGTTGACAAAACTGACGATTTTTAGTAAAATTTGGTCATGTAATTTATGGAGTGAATTAAACGCCCATCAATGTATAAGCAAATCTTGGAAATTCACTGATCGCACCATAGAATGTTTTTGTAATTCTTGTTGATATTTTCCTGACTTAAGTGTGTCCCTTAGCGATGTCACTAGAAACACCCACGGGTCTGCACAACGCGTGGGCAGAGGTGGGGCATTGGATTAACCACGGAAAGGTCACCATAACAACGCTGAATGACAGTGGAAAACAGTGGGTTAATGCTCCAACATGGCACAAGTTAGCATAGCTTCTCATAGGAATTCTTTGCAGTGCTTTTGCCAAATTGAGTTGACATTGAAATCAGGGATCAACCGACATCGGTGGAACAATGCGCGTGCTAACAAAACCAGTTTCTCAAAACGGTAACAGCGCTGATTAGTTGAACCCTAACATCACCGCATCAAAGTAGCGCAAGTCGCTGGAGGTCCACAGAACTGACCAGAACGTAATGGCACTGCTAATGCGTCTTTGGGTCGAAGCGTTTTGCACTACGTTTCTCTAGCTTTTCAAAAGAGTAAGTGCCTCTACAATTTCAGCGCGTTGAACGAAAACCGTTTTTGCCCTTCAAAGAGTGAAAATTTGCAGAATGTCTACTGCATTTCACCCTCATGTTTTGTAAAGCCTCGAGTTTTGCATTTCCATCAAATAAATACCAGATATTAAAAGAAATTATGCCTGGTCTAACTGAGCACCCTTTATCCAAGAGACATAAGTCACCAGCTTCCCAGCGGTTAATTAAGCAGTCACTATTAGAATGTGTTTTGTCACTTAATTAATCCTGTTTCGACGATAAAACGGGGGCAGTTGTGAATTCAGTGGGCATTCACTCCACACACATCACATTTGTAGAACATTCAGGACATAATGTGCTTTAGAAGCCAAATGCAACAAAGCAGATAAAATAACTGGAAATGTCGTATGCCTAGCCGCATCGCACGAATATCCGGTGCACTTGCACCACAAGGGCAACATTGTAGGCCTGATACTGGCAGTCAAGTTAAGCGAGAATATTCAACTGTGCCAATGCCTTGTGGACCTATTCGATGCAGACAATGCACATCACCCCAAAACAGTAGCCGAGTTAAAACACATTTTTATTATGAAATTATTTGCATAGAAAGGAACTATATTGAATTCCTGGAAGGTTTATGTATCTTAAAGCACACATGGAGCATAAAGGACACCGTAAGTAATCTGAAAATGGGTTCCCTTCTATCCTGGTGACTCAATCAGCCAACCGAGTTTTGGTGATGAAGCTGCTTATTAACAAATAGAGGAAACACAATGCATTTGGCCTCGTGTCATTATCGCAGTAACTTGGTGTTGCTAGTTAATGCCCACTGACAGCTTTCGCAATTGTCAACCACCTGTGCAGCGACATTTCTTTGACAATGTAGACTTTGAAAAAGCAAAGAGTCGAATTGTAGTCTCGTGAGCACATTGTCATCGCAGGTAAAACTTCAGCATTAGACTAGAGTCTCCTGAAACCACAAGTCATGTCGCCGTGGTCAAGGAACCGTGCTTAAATAACGTCCTTTGCACGTCTATCTGCAATTGTGCAGGATTATGAAGATGTTGGACTCAGTTGAGCCATGTTATTGCAGATAAATGGTGCCTTTATGTGCTACCAAAAGACCTAACAAATTATGGTCTATCAAGCATTCGTTGCAGGCACAAAAAGTGTTCTGGAATGTTGAACTTTTCAAAACAAAGCGAGAAATATTAGAATGATATGCGTAAACAAAACGCTGCGACTCTAATGGAGCAAGTAGAATCTTGGGATCTAGAAAATTTGAGCCGATTAGCCAGGTGGTGACATAGTTTGCCTCAATCGAAAACATCACCACTAAAAAACCACTGAATCGCTCAATGAAGCCTTGAGGTGCTGAAATTAAAGGAAAGCTTCCCATTGGAGCAACAATTTAAAAATCATTTTTAAATCATGTGATTTATAAAGCGGTAATCAAGGTCCACCCATGCTCACATGTGGCGATGGGAATTCTCTAACTGCGGCTCATTAATTCTTTCACTGTTATAACGCCTGCATTTCTTGATGTTATTTTTCCCAAAACAAAAGGGGTCCAGTAACGGTGTTACTAGAAGCTGCCTTGGGATTTGCGGTAAGAATCACGTTCTTCTCCAACCCAAAATGTGGGCTAATTTTCTGGTGAGGCATGGAATTTCATTGTTTGTCACAAGACTCGCTTAAGCTTAACTACCATCATTTGATGCTTTGTAGAACACTTTCCGGGAGCAAAACAGCACTACTTACTTAAGTCCAAAGATCATGGAACTAAATTAACAAAAAAATTGTCATTTTTATGTCAAAAAGCCTGATTATTTGGCTGGCATATTACCAGAGTGATTCAGGCACCAAACAATGAACAGAAGGTGGTGGCACCATTGTTACTGTTTCGTAACGATAATACCCCTTAGACGATGTATAGTACCCTTGTCAAGCCTGTACTTGTCTCCAAAATGCTGTGGTGGTTCCAAAAATGTCGAAACCGTCATTCCCACGCGGTGCTCCGCTTTTAAGCTATCGAAGTAGTTTAATTCGTTTATCTTGAATAGCTGGCTACAACACTCGCGGTCATTTTTAAGGTCAATAATTTGCTCTCTTCAAGGTTGCTTCTCATGACGAATCATGCACACTCAGTGTGTGCCTTTGTTTCATAAACTTCCTGGAATTGCATTTGAATGCAAAGTGCACTTCCTTCATAAGAGGGAATAGCCATATACAGCACGATTATGCATGATTTCTGCAGTCGATTGCAGCTAACATGATGAAAGTCGACTCACACGATGAATTGGGAGTTTTATTTTGATTAAGCCTTAACTCCAGTGTTGCCGAGGTGATAAAGACTACTTTGATATCAGACAACCTAGAATCACAGGCAGTTATCGGTAAAAATATTTTAGGGACGAATTTATAATCTAATCCAGGTGCAACACAAGATTTGTTCCGTTCTAACACAGTATCGCAAGCATAATAAATGCTCGCAAAAAATATGCCATAAATGAGTTGGCTATGGATGTAGCCGTAGGAGTCAGTGTTTCGCCTCCCGCCAACGTCTGCGTCGCGTAACCTGCCCGCATTGAAATGGCCACCGAGCTGGATGAACCAGAGATCGAGGATTGGACTGCTACTGGGTAAAGCAGATCGGCTGAGGGTAGAGGAACTCAGCACCCTGTAAATTGTCAGTAGAGACTATCCGAGCTCTACGCAGGCCAACAGTGATTACTGATTAAGCGATTGGGGAATCAAGTCGACGTCATCGTGGGAGGGGCAAAAGTTCGCTCATCCTCTAGTGGATACGAGAGCTCAGCCAACAGTAAACCTTAAATCGCTTATTGCTAATCCAAACGTTAAATGCATTAGCACCAAACTAGTAATTTTTCGCATGCCTTATAAAAATGTTTATTTTGACGATTCACTGTAGGTTGTTGCGAATTGCGTCGTGTGCCATAAGGCTTATCATAAATTTCGCCACTCCTGGCAATTTGCATTTCGCTATTCACCAATCAATCAGGCTTTTGTCTGTCCATCAATTTCTGGAACCACTTTCGCCCTGACATCATGGGCGACATCCATAGAATGCGTTTATTTGACCAGTTGCTTTTAACTCACACAGACAAATTGCGCACCTTACAAGGGTCAATAGATTACTACTAATGACTTTAGAAAATAGGATCGGCGTTACGACAAAGTGGTTATATATGATGGGGACTTAGACACGCCCAACACATAGGACAAAACCGAATCTAGCCTCCCACGGAATTAAGGTACCACCTTGTTGCCTCAAGAGTGTCTGCACCCTCCTGCTTGGATACAGTCAATGACTTGAGATACTTGGCAACGGAGCCGTGGGCGCAACGCAACTGCTGCAGATGTAAATGCTAATTTCTTGATAAATAGGTACTTTGCTCAATTCAAAACGCAGCAAAGGGAAAATATCAGGTGTAATCATACGAGTTAGTGGAATTCTAGACAAAAATTCTCATGACAGAACGTAGGTTACATTTGCATTAGCTGTGTAGCCCGTTAACTTTGCGAATTACTGTTCGCCTTTCAATAAAATCGTGTCATCTAAATGCAAAGTTAGACAAGTTGTCTTCATAATGATTCAACCTTCAAAATAAACAAAACTGTTCTGAAATTCATCACAGGAAAGGTTTTAAATATAGTGCGAAATGAGTATCGCGGATTAAGCTGATTTGCTAATCCTATGCTAGCCATGCTATGCATTCCGTTTTGCTCAGTCGAAGACAGACGCCACCCTCAGTGTCCTAGCCACTCCCAGAATGCGCGTGAAAATTTGGCAAAGAATCGTCCAGTTGGAAACTATCTGCTGTTGCGTATTTCGCCTAGAGGTGCCAAAATTAGGCTGTTGCAATTATTCGTGTTTTAACATTAAGGATGAAGCACAAACGGTACTCATGTCGGTCTTTTAGGTGCTCAGTAGCACTCTCTTTTAAACATGAGGCAATCATATCGACACTCCTCTCATTTCACGTGTTGGGAGGTTATCTTGACGCGTCGGAAGATTGTTAAAAAGTGCTCCTATGTACCAAAGCAAAATTTGGAATAGCGGACGTGCACGAAAAATTGGGATTTCATGCCAATCACATTTTAGGCAAATGAGTTGGCACATTGTTACGCCAAACCTTTTGGTCTTGGCTACTTCCTTCCACGTAGGTGTCAACGATTTGCAGCGCAGCCATTTGGAACAACTTGTACAGTTTCGCGAACATTTCATCTTTCCGATGCAGGTGACATGCTCTCTACAATTTACAAGGTGAAAGGCCCTCCCTAGACCGGCCGAGTACTTGCAACTTGATTTTATCGAGCCTGTGAATATGGACTGTGAGACGCTCAAAATGACGTCGAATATTTCCATCTCTTTCGACTCTGTGTCCAGGATGAGCATCAATGGAGGTCGAGGCGTCTTCTTCCAAAGGGAATGAGGAGATACAAATCCACTATGCTACGTGTAAGCATTAAGACTTAAACGGCTCTGCTGCAATTAGCTAAGTCATGGTTTACGCACTTCAGAGGGAATCGACACTTCTCTCGGTAGCATAAATCGGCTTTGCAAAGAACCTTCCCCTCTAAATCTGGTGCTGCCACTGATTCAGCTTCTATATTTGCAGTGGCAAGAGTTGAACACAGCACACAAGGATTTTCTGCATCCACCCACTCCATTTGCCCCACACAGCTGCTCAAAATGCCCTTGAGAGTGAGAGACATGGGAGGCAGCTCCATGGTGGTCAGTGTCTCACACACATTGACGATATCGGCGGCATCAAGGTATTTGCAAATCGTGATTTGCAGATTATCAGGAAGTGTTTCCACCGCAACACCGTGGGTTAACTCAACGAAACTAAAATTACAGATTGTTACGTGTCCGCTACTAGCAGAGTTCGGGTGGATAAAATGCATAAATGAGCGCCTATTTCGAGTCAATCATTACTGTGAATTAAGCCTTCAGCCGGACTTTGCTACTGACCGCACAATCTTCTACGTTATTCCAGGCTGCAACCCTTTCCCGCCCTAAAATGCAATTCCGATTATTTCCCATTCGACTCTCCTTTTGTAGTCTTTTAGGTGGTCAGTTAATCTTCCGTTAGAGGTTGTGCGACGGCAAATTAGACGTTTTGGAGCATTTTCTGCTTGTAATCTTTCTCACACACCTTCATTCTTACTTTTTGGCAACTTTCAATAGCTATAATATATTTCTTAACTTTTCTGCCAATTCTGAAGAATAGGGACCCCAGACGATGAATGGCAAATTGCAATTTCTTCCATGATTTTCGACGAGGTCGCGACACACGACTGAAAGTATGACAAAACATTGCTTTTACATTCAAATGTAGGGGTCACCTTTCGTTGGCAAAAACGAAGAGATGGAAATCTGTTGTACCGATTCTCGCTGTACAATGCGGAGTAGCCATCCCGGCAGGCAATGAGTGCCTGTCAACGAAAGGTTGTAATAATCTGAAGATAGTATCTAGGGCTTTCTGGATGACCTCTTGAGGAGCATGAAACCATAAGTATCGACAACTTTCTATTAATAAAATAAGAAATGTAGTTATTTATCAGAGGTGAGCTACAACAATGTCGCTCGTGTGGATGTCTAAGGATATGGGAAGTTCCTTTTGCACGAACTCAGGAGACATCGCTGAGCAGCCATTTTGAATCACAACCACATTCCACATTCGTGGTCTTGACGGAACGTTTGAATGCGCTGAGCTATGTCTTGGGCTTCTACTAAGGATGAAATTACGGTGAATATTCACTTGCATAAATGCGGCAATAGAGCGCGCATGTTGCCTCATTCCATTGTTGTTTACGAGTAATACTGGACATTGTGTTCAATCTTCTAATTTCTTGTCACGTATTTATGAAGTATTTTGCAGATACAGTCCACCGCGACAAAGAATAGAGTAGAGTTATTGACAAGTAAGGTAAGAACAAAAGCCCATACTAAAGCATCCCAAGAAATCTCAGATAAGCATGCAATTTATGTGCTATTTGCTTAGATACTTTCCGCGCGAATGCCTCTGCCATTGTCGTCAGACTGCTTCTCGTGGTATTGGCTGTTACCTTCCGCATTGGTAGTGAGAAGTTGCAACAAGGCCCACTGAGACGCATCATCGATGCTAATGTATGACCCACCTAGTTGGTGGAGATGCCACCGCCTCTACCAACTACATTACCTAACACGCACCTCCGATCCACCACTTCTCCTAGTCTCAAAATTTCCATCGTGCGGTTGCAAAGACTGGTCACAACGCGCTTTAAATGATCATATGCAGCCATCGCCTTCACCGTCTGCCTCGGTTTAGCTTCTAGAAAGAGCAGCAATGGAGAGCAAACGAGAGGTGATATTCATGAGGGGCTTCAACGCATGTAGCAGACGATGACTACTATGGCACTGCAACGCTGAATCCATTACGCGCATCCAAATTATCAACACTAGTAAATCCACTTTGACTAAAGGTATTTTCACACAAGATTCGTCCACACCTATCAAAATATGCGGGTTGTATCTCATGATCTTTTAAAATCTTTGGAAAACTTGGAGAAAAGTGAGGTTGTAAATGTAAAGCATTAAGGTGCTTTTGCCTATGAAAGCTGATGTTTTTATTTAAATGTGACAAAATCATCAATATTTGGACGATTGCAAATGAAATATCCCGAGTAAATGGTTCCATTCATCTTCTTAACAACTGCAGTGATTAGACTGAAAGCGGTTTTTCCTTCATCACGTATGTACTGCGATCGTCGCCTCTGTGTCTAGCTGTGTTGGCCACATTGCTATTAAAGTGAGAGCAACTGGGCTCCCACCATCAAACAATTTAATCGCGTGTGCATGACGAATTCTGCGGTGTCCCTCCATTATGACTTGATGTCCCTCATGGACATCACCACCAGCATTGCCGCCATTTAGGCGACTCGCTCTCAGTTGCAGTTCATGCAGGAAAGTGTTTTGGACTAGACCAAAATAGCGGCAGCCAAGTGTGAACAGTCTGAACACCCTAAGGCCAAAATTTACAGGCTCGAAAATGGTCGGCATAATGTGTTTCAATTTAGCCCATTGACGTCTGGTTGGTAAAAAATGTAGTGCTTTTCTGCGAGTAAGATGAGGATTTTGCCAACATGTAGGAGGTGCTTCTGCGAGCCTTGCTACAAATTATCATTAATGGTGCCAAAGTATGCGGCTTGACAATGTCGTAGAGCAATCACCTTCACAGTGGCCAGAGTAACACCATGCGCATCTCAAGGTGGTCTGTTTGCCATCACATCTGCTATAGTGCAACATGTGGTGCACTCGTCAGAGACCCCAAAACTCCCATTTGGCATCACGTTCTTACTTCGGACATCAACGATACCTTTCCTTTTGTGTTTCCCAAATTTTACTGAGTTTTAAGAAATGCTTATGCATGTAAAAGCCAAAAGATAGGCGAAGACAGTTTTCATTTTATCAAGGCAGCACTTTTAATTTTGTGTATCTGACTACCATAAAGACAGCCATGAGCACGTTCTGCGTTCCTTCTTTTAATTAGAAATGCGGATCATGGGTAGCAGGTTGCCTTTTGATGGCCTCACACCAAATCAACTACTTAGGAAAAATTCAGATGCATTGCATCACCTCTTGCCTGGCTCAAAATGGGAGTCGTAGCCAATGCCTCCTGCATTATGGAATCCTATATTCATCAAGTGCTTAGCATGGCAAGCTTTGAACAAGCAAACCTACATTGCGATTAATGAATGAATAGGAAGTGTAACATCCTGAGACTTCCCTGAGGGCAAGGGAAGGCATAACATTAGGGTGGAATATATGTACTCAGCAAGCAGAATGAAATCAGGTTAACGGCATGGCCCGGATACCTGTCCACGTAATTAGGGCAACAAAGCCACCCCAGTGACCGTAACCAAAATCGGCAGTCAGACAAAGTATTAAAGGGAGATTTGAAGAGAGAATGGCCTTTACCCACATGTTTACAAACTCAGGTGCTCGAAATGGCGAGGTGCCCAAGTAGGGGCTATAACTTTATTTCCTTATTGTTTGCTTTCTTTGTAGTACACCTCACCATCTTTAAAGCAGTCTGTTACTTTGCTTATTAGCGCAAAAGTTTATCCATTTAGGAGGATCTTTAGTAGATAATTAACTTGCGTTTTGTAGGTTAAAGCTCGTTGAAAGAGAGCTGAAATGGTTACTTGTAAATGTTGCAGGTTTTATGCGACAAATCTTGCATTTCCATAGATCATTGATACGCAATTAATCCACTGCCTCTCAAATAAGGAAAAAGTTGTGCCACAATGTACTCTCACTTCGCCTACTTACATAAACAGTAGTAAAATTTTTTGGTGTTAATCTGCTACTTACAGAGTTGTGTTTGTTCCTAACTTCGATCACATGGGGATCCTGTGCATTCCTTACTATTGAAGAGATCGGTAAAGATGGGCGCATCATCCTATTCATGACTGACTCCTGGTTTTCAAGTTTTTCATGTTGTTGCTTATAATCCACCCTGATTGTGCTTTTGTCTCTCTCTTCGCTGACGCAATTAAAATAGCATAGTGGACTCGTATTTCAGCAGGGTAGGAACTTGAGTTCATACAGTGCGGTGGTGGTGTCTGGATCTCTCACAATCGTTCTTAGCCCCTAATAGCTAATAGTGCTCTTTGTTGCCGGCTAAGAGGTAATAGCACAAACACAGGTCACCTGGCACCTGTAAAGATGCTAAAATTGACGCGCTTCTAGTCCTTTCTGCCAACTCATCTCCTTGAGAAGCTCTATGTATAATGCTCATAATTTCTACGCTTGCCTTGCCTGGAAGAAAAACCATCGTTTTGACTGAATCAGATTCTTTTCCCTCATCCAGTCGCTGAACATATATAAGTAGACACTTCGATGAAGTCTTTGCTTATAGCCGCTAAACGCATGTAACGACTCTAAATAAAAGGCGTGCACTCTATACTAGACTGACACCACGTCACAGAATATCAGATTCGTTAGCTCTTTGCCTAATTGATGGTTCACGAATCATGAGATGGCGCATTTACCACGCTCTAATACCCAATCACTCACCTAGTCCAATTTCCCAATTCTTAACCGAGAAATTCTCATTCCTATTAGTAGACACATTTGTCTAGACAGTTACTGATGTCGTATCTACCTGATTTAAAAAGGGTCACTAACAAAGGCATAAATCCATCGGCATGACGCTCTTTACCGTTATCACCCTCCCAACATCTAACATCGACGCAATCAACTTCACAAACACTAGTCGTCTCTGCCACTTTCGAAAAGTCCTTTTTAACTAGAATCAACTCTGCTCCAGAATTCTAGGGGATAGTTAACTAGCTGGTCACCTTTCCATCATCTTTCATATGTAGCAATGGCAGAGTCTTATTGCCTGCCCTTGGGTTATCCGCTAGCTTGGAATCAAAAAACAAGTGGCATAAGTAAGGATCAATCCTGTGGAATCGCCGAGTATCCTTGTAGGTACAAGGGTATCTGTGGTAAACGAACGAAATTACAATTGGGCTCGCATACAGCTGCTGCCTTCGATTCGATCACAACTGGGACATTGCTTTTGCCAATGTCGATCGTCATGGTGATTTGATCATGATGTGCATCGAGATGGGGTGAAAGGCGATGCCCAATTGCAAATTCACGATTGGTACAGCGATGCTATTATTCTGTAGGATGGATGTGTATAATGGCAAAATGTGAGCAAGCCTTAATTCCAAATTCTGACTAGTTGTGAGGCCCTGCCTGTCTGATGCATTTTCCATCCCATGTGTATACAAATAAATAGTGTTTAACGTAGACAGATCTCATATGGTGGCAGTAGTGCCACGGAACACTTTGATCACTTTTGCGCAGGAGGCTATGCATGACATTACAACAACAATCCTCATCGGTTTGTGATTTAGCCAGCAATTCAGCTAAAGAAGAAGGAGTGGACAGAATATTTTGCTTAAGTAGTTTTCACTAAAAACACTGTATTTATTTTTTCGTTCCTTCTGCTAAAAATTTGAAACTTCGGCTACCAATGCATGGCTGTGCCAATGACTACTGTATAAGATGAGGGATAACAAAGCGGTCTACGACCCCACAAATTATATTAGACAGCAAAGCTCCATTCGATATGTCTTAGTTCAGCAATTGAGTTCTTAGACATAGCAGAATTGGAGTCAAGTCATTTAGAATGGCTACTCAACACAGGTAAATCACTTTTATCCGACCATATATCTTCTGTTAACCGATCGCGATGGGTTTTGTATGTGCCTGTGAACTTACTAACTAAGTAATATTGCAGCTTTCTACCTCACAAATGGATTTGCTGCCCATGAAATTGCTACTACCTTATGAAAGTAGGGAAGTGAAAGGAAAGTGGCTACTAGGATCTCGCAGAACTCAATGGCAGCTGCGGTGACCACACAATGCATGAAGGGTAGAAAGGTGAAGTTGCCTGAATGCATCACTGATTGCTTTTAGCAAAGCGGGTTATTTAAAATGTAATGGCAACTTAAGCAGTAACAATTGCGCGCATTCACTGTGGATCAACTGATTATGTGACTGAGTTTCAGCAAATCTATGGAAAGAGGTAAGGAGATGATGTCGGCAAGTTGGGCGCAAAACTAGCTTCAATATTTTTGTTTGATTGCAAGAAGGCATTAGGATCTCGACTATCGAAACGAATGCATTAATGAAACCTTGAACTGGATACTTCTCGAACTTAATTAAAGAATTCCTAATTTTATTGTGAGCGTTGCCATTCGTTATGTTTAAAGTATAGAGCCGAGGTTGGCTCTCTTCTCGTATAAAGGAGTTGTACTTTCCGAGCAAATACATTTGCATTCAAATGCAATTCCGCATTAATTTGTGAAGCAAAAGTACACATCGAGAGTGGAGACATGTTGTTTCGTAAACTTCCTCGCCACCTAATTATCGGCTAGCAGTCTTCACAACATCCTTTTTACTAACGCACATTTTGCTTTCCCTTCACCAAGTCGTCGCCCACCGAAGGCTTAAAAATTTGGTGAATGGTAGCCCTGCTCCTACCTCTTATTACTAACATAGGCTTTGCTTCTTATTGCCTCTTAAAGAGAATCCGCTCACGAAACTGCTCCCTACACAAGTGGCCATTATGAAATGTGTAATGAGTAGTAGCAGCCGATTGGTGTCAAATGGTGCCTTTGAGCTTGCATGGAATGCCATGCAGACCAGCCAGTACCACATGGAGCGATTAATTTCTCGATTCTAATTGTCGTCGTCTTCTTGTATAAAGGCGTAGGCCAGTGCATCTTCTACTTTTACTCTGTGCTGTACGCATTTAGCTGATTTTCATGCAACTCCAAATTGTGACTCCCTCGTGGCAAAAAGGCTGCCGATGCCTCGTATAGCTTAAGTATTGTGCTACGGAGCATACCTCCAATCTACCAGCAAGCTTATCATTGAAGAATTCAATGTCCAACGAGGTATCTGGTCGGCTTATTTCATTTGACACTCCATGTGCCTTCTCATCCTCTTCCTTTACCCTCCATTCCTTAGCGTTCATTTCTACGAACCTGTAAAAGAAAGTTCTTAGTGTGAGGGTACGTTGGGGTCAGTGCTGGGCAAGGCATACAAATGGTGATGTACCAACACGCCACATGAATGTTTGGAAGGTGTTAAACCAGAGTGAGGAGCAAATTGGTTAAAAATTGCCTAAATGATAATGCGACTCATCACATTGACATTTCACTAATAATGAGCTAAATCACACAGGTCAGAAAACAGTAGGTGAGGTTTTTATTAATGACTCAGTCTTCTGCGATTGGCATGCAATAACAGCTGAGACCAATTCATTTACAGAGAATCTGCTGATGTTGGTTAAACAGCATGAAATAATTGCTATCATACACTGCAAATTGCTCTCAAATCCAATGCATTATCATGAGCCTCCATAATAACTTATAAATTCGGTCTTCTTCTGCTTGATTCTACGTCTCAAAGTCCTATCATTTGAATCGGCACCCTAAAATTAACGCCACTGACACCAGCAATTCTTTCCAGAATGTGCTACTTGTTGTCTCTCAGACCATCCTCCTTATTAGTGGTGTCGTAAAATCAAAACACAATAAATTTTTGCTCCGGTGAATAAAACCAACGCCTTGACAGAAGATGGAGCACGAGGTGATATCATACGATGCACATTCGTGCCACACGCAGAACATAAGACAAGCTGCTAGATGGGAGTTGGCTTCACCCGTGTGCATCGACCATGACATTGATTGAGGTGTGGTGCTGCTTTCTGCACCTGATCACAAGATTGCTGCCAGAGACCAACTCTGCTTGTGACTCGTGGTCATTCACACTATGCCACTGGGATGGATGCTAGAAAGACGAGGTCGCCTGGTGTGGCACCATGCAACCTTAATTTCCATTTCCACAAATTGTGAGACTTGTCTCGAACATCCTTCCAAATTTCGAAGCCATAGAATAGTGCCAAAGTGTGTGTGCAAAATTAGGTGATTTCAGGTGAATGCGAGGGGCTAAATAAAACGTAGAACTTGTAGGGGAAAAATGATTGCGTTTTAAAAGATGTAAGCACTTAACTTAACCTATCAGATCGACTCCATGAGTTTGCAAAAGAACATGGCAACTAGATGGTTGAAGTGGACCAAATCGCACACGGCCGTTTGATATTGGCATTGAATTAGGTTTATTCGGAGCAGATACTGGCTGCGATAGTTAAAATGGCAGTCATTAAGAGTGCGAGGGCATTTTCCTATTCTTTCACTGAGCACTAAATTGCACGAATCGGATGGGAGTCTTAGGGCGCAAAAATAAATAATAATAAGTAGTAATTGCCCTCGAAATCAGCAAAAGCATCTGCCTGGCTTATTAAAAGTACGCGCCTATTAGAAACTCGTACATTGGGTGGGCTTCCCATGAAACAAAGACACTACTGTAGAGGCAAGACTTTGAATTTTATTTTGGCAGAGATGGCAATTGGTTTTGCACAGCATCGAAAGACCAACAATTTGGAGACTTCGGAGATATTTTTATGTTTTTCGAAAAGTAAAATGAAAGTGTTTGATGTGGAAGAAAGGAATCATTCCATGCATGACAAGGTGTGTTCTAAGGTAAACTACTTATGCTGAAGTCAGCATGCCATCGAGGCATGTTCACATCTGTAAAATAAATGAGATGTGAATAGAACATAAAGCTCAAGTGGTTGATCCATCACCTTACATCAACAAAAGTATTTATTATAATGTAGGCGTTAGGTGCTACTTCAGTCACCCACATTTGAGGTTCTAAGCAAACACGCTGGAGTTGGTAGTGCCTGCACAATATCAAACAAGAATCTTACTGTTGGTTGCACGACCGCTGCATGTTCTGCAAATGAAAATAGCTCAACTGGAAAAGTCAGTTGACTCCTACTTAGAAAAATGAAGCAGTGTTATAGGTTCCAAAAACTGATTAATTTACTAACTCCCAGAGTAACATTTTGCTCTTTAGATTCAACAGCAGTGCTTTCATCAAATCAAATGAATGATTCAAGGACAGCCACTCTCACTGTGCTGGAAGTGCATTATTCAATCCGTACCACCACAGATTCGACAGTGTAGTGCAAACAATGGGTCAAGGAACCGAGCTATTAGTCAGTTATGTTGGAGGAATAATGAATGAACTCACGCTTGCACTCTGCCTCTTCCGGAGATTCCCCTTAAGGCAGATAAGGAATCAGTGATACACATGCATTGTGTTGGAAATTTTTGTTGACTTTACTCACGGACATAGAGACTACAATCTCATGCTACTCTTAAAAAGGAAACTGAGCCATCACAAACAGTAGGAGGAATAAATTGTTTCAAAGACTAAATCTGCCACGCGTACCACTTTACGAATGGTCGATGGATGCAACCAAATATGTGGTGCTGCCATGAAATGTGAAGCTTTCGCAGTTAGCGTTGGTCCTCTTTGAGAAGTTACCATGAAATACTCGCAAATCCTTCTCCAAATCCTTCTCCAGCTTGCCTAAAATGAATGTAGAAACAAAAATATCGGCCGGAGCTAATCAATCTACGTGGAGTAAGCGATATGGAAAAATTTTGGGGCACAATTTAGATGGTCTTTGGGTGTTACCACCTGCAGTGACGTTAGGGACCAAAACACCCAGAGAAGGTGAAAAAAAGTTTGATGCATAATGGCATTTTGATCGGCTGGCTGGTTTCTTGATACAGGCTCAAGGCGATGAATAACTATGGCAAGGTCACTGGTAAACGAAGGAATAATTGAACAAGACTTTGCGCTTAGGGTGATAATTAGGCACCCTCACTTTACTGCAAAACGTGGGTCACCATTGCAGCAAGATTGTGATTTTACTTTTCAAACCCTGTGCCATTTACGTCAATTCCTTTCGTTTTATGAAACAGGCAATGTTATGGGGAATCATGAATGGAGAAAGCTACCTGCAGCAGGCTGTGCAAACTTGCACTCCGGAACGAAGAATGTCGTTGAAGGGATTCCTGCTTTGGGTGCAGCTTTGATCAGCATCAAGATCTGTTGCTCCAGCACGTTATTCACGGTGATGCTAGCTTGGTCTAAGGTACCGAAGTCTTGCATTAGTTGCCTACCACCTCGCCACTGCGGTTTCTCCGAAAATCACTTAAAGTACACACTGCTTAATGCACTAGCCTAGCGTGGTAACAAATGCCTTAGGACATATTGTTCTGTAATCCACGGTAGTAGACAAAGCGGCTCGCATTAGACATGGCAGGAAGGACCGATAATGAACTCTTGACTAGTGATGCTGCGAAGTGATGTTAACTACTGATAATTGGGACCAGATTCACTGGTCGGGTGTCAATTGACGGGGCTAATCATGAAATTAAATAAACTAATGCTAGAATGAATTGACATACTTCCATGCTTGCTACAAGGGCTATCTCCGTCCACGAGACACTTGCTGTATTTAATTGTTATTATACTGACTCCTGAAGCACGTTTGATAATCGTCATCTAGAAAGGAAGATTGCGCTATTAAATATGCCTGCACAACCAACACCATGTGGTGAGGATTCTTTGCCTACTAAAGTAATTTGCTCGGCAAATTTGCTTGTTGCTTGCTCAATCAATCACATTGGTGAGCTTACGAATTCGCCGTCGCACTCATAGTTCATGGTGTCAGATTGTCCCGAGGACTTTCCAACAACGCGTGATCCCCATAACGTTGGGGTGTTTGTACGTTTAGAAGATAAAACTTGTTTTCATCTTGTTATGCTAAGTCGTAAGACGTGTTGCCAGCACTTTCCTGTCAAACCACCATTTTATGATTTTACAATTATGATATCCAATTTCATAAACGCTTTCCAAGGAATACTAACTTGCTGAATTATGCTCGGTAAAATGCTGCATTAATGCGTAAAAATGTCGTATTTAGTGCCAAACTAAACAGGCATTGGGGAACGAAGAAGTCAATATGCACCTGAGCAGCAGACAACATTAATAAGAACAGCAATGCTACTCTTCATCCCACTTGTTACTGATGATCAGCGAAGTTGCTTGTACGCGTGAGCTGAGAGTGGGTGGTTCATCACTGTTGATCTTATGACTAGTGCCTGCACCAAGGGTGCGTAAATTTGAGTTGCGCATAAACGTTGAGGTATTGTGGGTATTTTCGACTGTTTTGCTGAAAATACAAGCCACATGAAATGTTCGTTGTGATGTGTAATCTCTTAAAAGTGTATTTGGCGGCACCTGCTCTTACTAACATATGACTTTAAACAAAAACTTGGGGAAATGGCGCATCTTAGATGTTTGCACATTGCTCGTACTTTTATAACCAGTCATAATATCCATTGCATTCCATTCCAGTGACCCACAGACTTGGTTTTGTAAATACGTCTGCGCCCCTTTCTTCTTCACCTCGGCATATTCTAGCGGATGTTTGCGTGCATAGCTCACAAGAAAGACTGACGATTGGCTGGTTGCTATACGTTTGTGTGAATCTATTAGTAGGATGGAAGCAGGCAAATGTCTCTACCTTGGACATTGTGAATGAAGGTAGATCCCCGAGGAGACGATTGGTTGTGTTAACAATTTTAGGTCTTTGTATCCTATGAAGTCTCAAACCACGTGCACTGGTTCGATGACAAGGAGGACCTCGGTAAAGTGTGGTACTAGGTGGCATTCCATTCTTCACAATCAGCTGCAGCATTTTCAAGCACATAACGAGACAAAGTGGAGGCCCTTCTTATCGTGATAAACCATGTGATGGCGTCCACGATTAACGACACATTTTTCCAGGTGCTTTTGAGCAAGTAAAATGTGCCCAGATTGGGTCCCTATAGGCACATTCAACTTTGTTCACTGCAATCATAATACCCTACCTAACAGTTTGTGTTAACGCGTCTATCATTTTTAATGCCCCAGGAAAAGCCTAATGTGTATTTCTCAGCCTGCGACCCACATAGCAATGTGTATTTGAGCCTTTCGCTTTGAGCGGAGGTCATCTCTGTCACTATATATTGCACCTCGCTGTGCACAGCCTGTACTTCAAAGTCACCGCACTAAGAAAAAATGACAATTTGACCTACTTTCTAGTTGACGCCCATGACCAAGACAAATTCATCTTCAAAGAGCACCTCTGTGGTACAATGGCGGCTAGCTTGGACGTGAGGCCAGTGTCACCGCATTCACTTATGGAGAAAAGGTTTAGCCAACACAGAAATTGCTGCATGCATCAAAGACACCTAGAAGCAAACAATGTTTGGGCATTTTTAGACAGCACATCATCATCCACCTAATAAATTTTCGCAATGAATATGACACTTGGTTTCACATTCAATGGTGAAATGTTCATAAATATGCAATGGCCTTTTTCAGTGATTAACGTATGCATTACGACTAGTGGTTGCAAATTCATTGGCTGCAGAATCGCGGATTGCAATCACCTACACCACCGACTTGCCCAACTTAGCGTTCGTGCCTTTGAGCGTATATAACCGAATCAAAATCAAACACTTAAGTGTTGGTCTTTTGCGACCTAGCGTTGTCTTTAAAGGAGCGGCTGCCACCCTGTACAAATTCGGCACGGCAGTAAGTGTGGATGGACCTTGCATTGTGTCCATCCGAATAACTTCACATTTCTAATGCTACGAGCAACCAGCAGCGCTGGCTTTCGGCTCCAACGGTGCAGTTAAATGCAGAGGGCAGTAGCAGCAACGGCACACCCCAATCAACGTTAGGGTCAATGCACACGGGGTCATTCTACTCCATCCTAGCAATTTGATTCGTGGTCTTCTTGCATCACCACTGCTCACTAATTGACACCATCACATGTTTCACCATTTTCTAAGGCACTGGTACCATTCACTGCAGATTGTGGAATCAGCGTGATCTTGCATGTGATTCCACCACTGAGCAAAGTGATTAGGGAGGTAACGAGGTGGAATTATAGGGAGAAGTATGCGAAGAGAATGACAGAATCGCATCACATGTTAGTCATTTTTTATCTGTAAATCTATATAGGCAATACCTTGTCTGGAATGCAGCGAAATTGCTTCGGCACCACGTTGTCACTATCCTCATGTCTCCCATCCAGTTAGATAGGTCGTCTTAGTTCCCAGGCTTTGAAAACTGTCAAAAGCGCAACGCGTTGGTAAGGCAAAATAAACATCTCGGGATCTTATTTCAAGCTCATTTGTTTCTCCTCTGAGTTCTTTACTCTGCTATCTGCAGCTTTGAAATTCGCCAGGTGAATTGCGACCTGTAAAAGGGAAAACTCGGTGAGGAGAGGAAAAGGGCTTACTTTTGGCAAGAAAACTTGGTTTGACCCAAAGGCGTTTCATGCCGTTTGGCGCAATGTTTCCTCATCAGTGCGGCTAGCATGGGAAAGGAAGGATGCTTCCAGCTGGAGCGGCTGACACGGAGTCTGTAGGCACATTTGGATACGCCATTGGTGCAGGTGTGGCTACTGGTGTCTACCATAAATGTCTCATAAGGTCACCATACCCTTCAATAGCTAACCAGTTATCATTTCAATCTCATTACGCTCTTATTGAAACCCTCCAAATTTTTACTGTCCATTTTCTACTTCCTATGTCTCATTTAATGCATTTCGCAACCAACTGTCAATTTCATTTCCGTTTTGCGAGGTTCAAAAGTCCTCTAGTGAATGTAGGGGAATTTTTAGGTTGACAGATGGAATGAAGTAGATTTTGCATTTGTGGATGGAGCACTTGCCAAATTTCGTCCTACTCACTTCGTTAATCCGATTTTGCACAGAACAACCATCAATTTGTGCGATTTGAGTTTGTAGAAGAGTCTTGCTATTCTTAAGTATCCGAGGAGTGACTACCACTTAATGGTAACATGTCCCGTTCCACATCGCTACCAATCGCTTCCTTCAGATGGCAGCGAAGGGCTAAACTTTGAATGATCTAAAGCAAGTATCAAAATCACTGTGTGCTTGTGTGTATTTAGTGGCCGACCATGTTGATCTGCGGACGTCGTTTCCTTTCTCACCATTTGGTAAGTGTCAGGCTTTCATTCGCGTCGATTTCACTGTCAAAGAAGCAGAAAGCGATCACAGAGCATAAAATAATCCTCATTCGTTTTTGCTCATTCTATTGTTTCAGACAAGCTATTAGCCGGTATTTCTGCTTAGTCATTTCCTCTTCTTTCGAGTACGTGGGTTTATGCCCATTTAGGCTAGCCGGTAGATGTTCTAAGCCAATGACCAAAGTCACTAGCGAATGGCCGTAATTGACTTGATGAAACAGTCGTTTGCTTTGCTTATAAGTACAAAAATTGAAAAGATAAGTTCTTTTCCCATTTTATTTGCCTTTATTTATCGGCTTTTGTACTCCAGTTTATTTCAGTGCTGATAATGAGGAAGTAGATGACAGCAATGTCATCTGTTTGTAGTCGATTTGGACTCTTGCGAATAAGTACACGTGAGAATGGGGTAACGAGGTTTCACGACATCTGGCAGCGATGATTGATGAAAACATTTTAAGACTAAAGTTGAATCTCAGTATCAGTAACACGAAGTGTGCTCACTGCTATAAACCAGGTGTTGATGCATTAAGGGCAAAGGATTTGACAACGTTTACTCTCTCACATCTGCCTTAGCATGGTGGATTCGCCTTCCTACTTAGAACAATGAGTAGCACTGAAGCTGCATCCACCACTTTTCGATAACCCACAGGCAGTCGCATACCTCTGGCATGGCGATAAGCAAATGAATGCAACACCATTCCTCACAAGCCAAAGAGAAGGTCACGGCAGATCATTTGTCTATCAACGATCATTTTAGCATGCCACTGACATCATACACTCATTCACGCAGTAAGTGTTGATTGCACTCCTGCATTGCGCTTGCTCTAAGGAGATCTGGCATCAGCAATGACAGGCTTCGACCACCATCGAAATATCATACCTGAAGCGATTAGTGAAAAGTAGTTACTGCTGATCCACGTTGACCACTCTGCGTAGACGGAGAGTGTAGTGACAAACACGTGACAAGGAAGCAAGTAGCTCCACACCCTCCTTCTTTTGATCTCATTTCGGCTACCCAACATGTTTGCACTTGTGGCACTGTGTGGAGCATTTTAACTGCCTACAATGCTTCCCACCTCACCATTCTTGTCTTAATGAGCGGCTGTGAATGAGTATTGCACAGTCGTGTTAGAACTGATATTTGTTATAAGATTTGCTCACAGACTGCTGCCATAAGGATGACTTGTCAGTCGAAAAAGGTGCCTGCTAAAAAGGACTACTTTTGCTAACCATATCAATGATTTTTCTGTATGTTAAAGGAAAATCTTCATTCGAAATGGCAGAGTTCATCATGAATCGGATGAAATGCACAGATATCTCATCCCCATCCATCACACGGTATTTCTCCACATAGAAATCAAGAAAAAAACGACCTTATTCACGTGCTTTATTTCTAATGTGTCTATTTGGCAAAGAAAGGGTGGTAACTTCTTGGGAAACTGCAAGAGGAGCGTAGATGTAGCAGTGTTTCCGTTGCATCTCAAAGCTCACTGAGTGTGTAGCCTTGTCAAGTTTTGAGGAGGTAGATTGGAATTCACTTATTCGAGTTGTATCACATCGAGTAGGTGGATCTCCAAGGTGATCAAATGTGCTTGAAGTGACAAGCTTTGTTTTCGCTCCATTAAACACAAAACTATCGTTCTAAGAATGGAATGGGGTCGTGGAGGTGAGAAGTGGTGCATCACGAGTTAGACAGTCAGTAAATAGCCTAAAGTGCTTTTGCAAAGTTCGTGAAAGAGGCAAAGAATGCCAAAGTGGGAGTCTTTAAAGCTCCCGCAATCCGTTAAGACGGAGTTAAATCCAACTCGTAGTGTAGACGGCCTCTAAACACCTCAATGAAATCAGGTAAAATAAACAAAGATATGCATAGCATCACCATTGATTCCACTCATCAGTTGGTCTTAAGCTACTGCGGTTTCTGATGGGGCTCGTAAAACCGTAAGAAATTGATGGATCTGATGTCACACATTCTCCTTAATGGATATTCTTGAAAGGAAACCACATCAGTCCTTCGCTTTTGTGCCGTGTGTACCGCTAGTGCTGTCAGATGCAAGTTCCCGGGTCTCAGATATGTAGCAAATTCCTTGATTTTTATGCAAATTCAGAAAATAATTGGGCACCAGAACTTCTAAATGACTAGAAATTGAAAACTGGAAGACCAAAAAGCGCTCTGGCCAGCATAGCCAAGATTGTTACATGAGCTTTGAGAGCTGGAGGTGAATATTTTGCTAGCAGAAAGTTAGACGGGACCCCAATGTATGTGAGATCAGGGCAAACCGGCGGTGAAATAGGGTAAGCAAAGGAAACGCAAACCCTTTCCACTTACGCGTCCGCAGTCTTCACTAGGCACGCATCATCACACCAGCAACACTCAGCTCCAACCCGCCCAGATTGTTCGTCTAACCAAGACTGGAATCGACGCCAGGAAGGTGGAATTGAATCGCCCCGAAGTCAGTCAGCCATAGGTTTGAAGCCTGCACCTCGGACCACCGAGGATCATCCCAGCGGCTGCCTCCGTTTCATTAAATTTATGTGTAAAACAAAAAGTGTTATCGAAGCTTAATAACGCCTTGCCAGTACGAGTTACAAGTTCCAAATCTGATGTCAGGTCTCCGCCACTCCGATAGCGAGCCTGTGAAGTACAGTTAACACTGCTGGTTTTGTAAGTAGCATGCACGTTAGCTGCTATCAGCTCCCTGTAGTGGCTAATAGCCCCAACGAGTGCGCTTCGCATTAAAAGACAAGTTTCACATGAACCGGAAGTCTGTCAATCATGCTAGAGAATAATGAAAAGTTTCAAATGTTAAGCGACCCCATCTGTCCGACGGCCGCGCAAAAACTACCCAGGTGTTCTCAGGTCAAGTGTGTACACACAAAGCCACTAATAACAGGCCAAGCAATCAAATGGATACACTTTTTTTCCGCAAAATAAAACGATTTAATAAATGACCTTTTAATAAGGGGTAAGTTTCGTTAACAGAGCAGTAAAAAAGGGGAAAATACAGGAACATCCCAATATATTTACAAGATTGACATTGTATATCATAGCTACCAGCGTCTCTTGTTCTTCTTCCCACCCTTCCAGTGTTTGCTTTTTCTGTGTTTCTTTTTTTTTCTCTACAAACATCCATCCTCACTACAAACCTTCCTACCTTGGGATTAATTGGAGCCATTTCCTCCTCGTTATCCGACTGAAATAAGCGGAATAATCAATGCTACTTAAAGCCATTGAGGCAGAAATAAAGGCACCAAGTTAAAAAAACGTACACCTTCAAGTAGCTTTCGAATGTGATCCATGCGTGCGCTAGTACTGAGGAATTCACCACGCTCCAGCCGTTTCTGCATCAACCGATCGCGTTTAGTCAGGGAAATTCGGGTAAAGTTCTCCTCCTCGTATCTACGAATTAGAGTCGTGGCGCAATCAGTACTCACTTTTCTCTTTCCCGCATTTTGGCAAGGAATTTCGAGTCACAATTAGAGGAGCCATACTAAGAAATAACGATAGCCAACGTTTCATACGTAAATTTCGGTGGGCAAATCCTCCTCCTCCACTAGATCGGCATCTTCCAGCAGCCATTTAGCAGCTCTGCGTTTTTCTCTGGAGACCTTCTTTGTTGGAGCTGCAGAGTCACCATCTGAAAACAGACGCGATGTTCGATTTCAAGTGGAGAGTGTTATGACAACTAGTCTCAATTCAAACGCATCGTTTGACGAATAGAATGCAAGGGTTAATACAAGGGCAGTAGACATTTTTTGACATTGAACCAATACATTACCATAAAATACTGGATTAAGATGGGGTGGACGATACACGTCGACTGCTTTGTTCTCATTTTTGTTCTCTGTGGTAGACTCAGTTTTGTAAATATTCTGAAGAGTGCAATGAGTAGCTATACAAGTGAGTTACCACAAAGTTCTCCAATATTGGCTTGGAAGAATCCATGCCTGCAATTTTGAGAAGAATATAATGGACCGGTTGTAGCAAACTCACATCGATACTCAACAAAATTTCAATAAAACAACAAAAAGAAAACAAAGCAACACCTTCGTATGCAGCCTGAACCAGTAAAATGCCTGCAGAGAGCCACACACACTATACGGTCGTAGTGACACACCAAATCAAAGCGTGTGCTCTATTAAGAAACGACCCAGCGACAAAAATTCATACTGCTTAGCAAGGATAACATGTATTTAGGTATCTTTTACAAAACCATAGAGCATAAATTTGATTTTCAACCTATTTTCCTTCTTTGTTCTGTCACTTTATCACTTTGCCCCGTGGGATAGAGCACTGAAATTATGCACAATTTTTTTGCAGCTAAAATTTTATGAGATTGTTTTAAGTGCCAACATATTATTAACAAATAATTTTACAGGTGTCATATTGGATTTTCCGAAATCTCCTTTTGAGTGAATGAAATAATGCTGTGTAATACTTTGCTTGTTTGAACTGACGGTTTCGGCCACTTGGGTGTCCATATTGTACTGAGCCGGCTGGTCGGTCTTTGGGCCATGCCGACAGTCCCCAAGCCCTCTTTTTCCAGAATACATGTATTCTACCCCCAGTACTATGCCTTCTTCTACCTTAAAGGGAGCCTCGGAACGCTAAATTGGCGGCAGCGGAGAGCGGACCCGACTTCGATGGATTTTATCCTGCTCCATGCCGCTTCTGGCAAACTTTGGCGGTGTGAAAGAAGTGCATGTGCTACGGATGGGAGAACCCCTGGCATCCCATAACAGAAGGGCCGAGATCGACGTTCATCTTCGGCACTCACCCGGCTTTCGTGTTCTGCAAGGAAGTTATTAACAACCGAAGCGACACTAGCCGTGAACTCCAAGTCCAGTGGAACTGCCAAAAGAGACCTGCGACGTCGTGGTCAAGCATCCTCCGTAAGCTCTCTCTCCTGTTCTCAGATGTAGAAGGGGCAGGATGCCATTGGATAGCATCGTTTTATGCTTTGCACACTTGGATCGCATGCATTTTGTTCCTATGAGGCCCGACCGCCACATGTGCTCAGGTTTCTATGATGCCCTTGCGTTTCTTCTACGGTATCAATTAAGCCTGGGATCGCAATATGTGTTGTGTGTGTCTTGACCCATTCGAAAACTTGGATTTGTACCTCCATCTTTCATTGGACGACATTGTCGTGAGAGAGGACGGTCAAGAAGCGCGCATTTTCTGCACCGAGTGCTACGCGGAATTGATGGCGCTACAGGAACACATGCATTCGAATCTCGACGACTTGGACGGTTAGCTCGTGGGTGCTTCTCGCAGCATTGATTACGTTGTGATGGCTGACCGAGGGGAGCGTCGGGGACGACGTTCGAAGGAAGAGAGGGGCTGTGTAATGCTTTTGTTTGTTTGAACTGTCGGTTTCGGTCACTTGGGTGGCCATATTGTACTGAGCCGGTTGGTCGGTCTTTGGGCCGTGCCGACAGCCCCAAAGCCCTCTGTTTCCAGAATACATGTATTCTACCCCCAGTACTTTGCCTTATTTTACCTTAAAGGGAGTCTCGGGACGCTACAGCTGTTCGTAGACATTTGTAATATTTTGTTAATCAATTAGGTAGCCATATTGTCTATGCTAGGTGGGCTGTGCCAGCGGCTCCGATTCTCTTATGTTTGCTGAGTGTATATATACTGTACCCAAATGCTATACCTTTTTTGTCTTCAAGATAGTCTTGAGACGTTACTTTTCTCTTTGGTCGTCTAATCTTCATAACGGATTGAGAGCAATTGCCTTCCTAAAGTGCTAAAAGGATGCAAAGACTAGATTCGCGACCTCAGCGCTTGCCAACCTGAGCAGATTCACAAAGCCCTTTGACAGAATAATTGACTCAGTTAAACGCGTTTACACAGAAATCGGCATTATAGTAGAAGCTGTGTGGCGAGTTGGCTGTTACTTTGTATCAGCAAAATTGTGGAACAGTAAATTATGAACTTATCTACCCATTCATGGTAAGTTTCAGCTGTTCACACTGTGGTGGGCGAAATCGAGCAACTGTCTTCCTGTTGGTTGGATTTTTAAGTTAAAATAGTTCCTAAATACAAGTCAATTGCTTTATCAACAAATTGATCATGTAATACTTTGTTTGTTCGAACTACCGGTTTAGGTCACTTGGGTGGCCATCTTGTTCTAGCCGGTTGGTCGGCCTCCGGGCCGTGCCAACAGCCCCCAAGTCCTCTGTTTCCAGAACACATGTATTCTACCCCCAGTACTATGCCTTCTTCTACCTTAAGGGGAGCCTCGGGACGCTACAGATAAAGCAATCACCTTGTGGACTTTTTGGCTCTTAATAAAAACCATAATCCTCTACGTGATGCTTTATTTGTACTATCTCCATCGTTTTGACTCCGTTTATTCACTTCCTTCTGACCCTCAATTTTGATGGAAGAGAAGCAGGCGCTAAGCAAATCTCAGAGCCATGCTCCTTGTGTGCTCGAATAATTCAAAAAGTGGCTCAGAGTGGCATGATTATCAAGCGAAGTCTACTAAAACAAGCCAGTACCTTTTCCAGAGACTACTTGATTGCCACGGAAAAAGATTGGTATGCAACAAGCTCACGCTATGGGTCATTCTCTACCTCTAGCCCAAAGTATTTGACGAATGGATGATTTCTATACTAACTGCCTTTCCATCTCACATTTATGTTTATCTTATGCGACTAAATTTACGCTCCATATAGGAAAGAATAAGGTAATGCAACAACTGATGACAGCACTCGAAGGATAACAAAATGGGGAGGAAAAGATTGTTTAATCATGCATAAGGCTGTGCACGCATCCATGGGGGTAGCGGCAGCCATTCTCAAATCGACCAAAAGCTGTCATTAAGCAAAAAGGATGTACTTTTAAGCACGTTCTTAGTTCTTATTTTGAGAAATAGTTCAAATGAATGAAACCCTACCAATTGCCATGTCATTTTGTGGTGACCTTAGTCTTCGCTGAAGTCGTAGTGAGTCAAGCCACTCTGGGCAAACTTACCAATTAATAGGTCAAAGAGCATTCCACAGAGCGGAACGGAAGTTCAGCCTTCCCTATAGCGACGGAATAGACCGCGTAGTTTACTAAATAGCAAAACATGCTTAATTACTGCAATTAAACTGAGAGCAAGGCATACATATATGGTGGACAAGTGATTCAATTTGAAATAGGTAAGCCTGGTTCGACCCTTAAGCGCTTTTGCCAGACTCTCAGTGCATACCAGAGATATTATTGAATAAAATTAAGTAACTGGTACATTACATGTTTCCTAATGCTTCCAGAAAATGCTTGGTATCCTATATAGCATCGAATCACTTTGCTAAATGTAAAGTCAAGACTTTCGTTTCCATGTCTTACTTCGAATGAAAACTTTGGAGCTCAGGCAAAGACGGCTTTGATTCTATATTTTCTAATGTTTCAAGAAGCAGCAGGAAACCTGAAAGATTTTAAATGCTTGGTCGATTTGGACTTACGCTCCCCCCTCCCCGCTGCAAGCCACCAAACGCTCAATTTTGTGAGCAGCTTTGGCCTCCGGTTACCAAAAGAGACTAAGTGAGGGTAAATATTTCTTTTATTTCCTTATCGTTGGCGTTTTTTAACCACTTTACACATATTTTCGCATAAGTCTTTTCCATAGGTAGCCACTTTAGCGCATCGGGCCACAAGGTTTTCATAAAAGCCTTGTGGCGAAAAATATGATTTAGAACATCCTTTACTGCATGACATTTGCAAAATTGGGTAGAGCAACAACTCTAATGAGGTTTTGCTGTAGGTCACACTACCACGTCCAGGCGCACGTTCAGGGCGATACTTTCCCCAGCATAACGCAGAATTAACTTGATGTATCAGCTGCTACAATTCTTGTACCAAAACGAATCTTCAACAGTGATTTGCACAACTTGACGCCCATCAAAGCAGCTGATCAAGTCACTCAAACCAGAAATGCCACTCTAAAGTACCAACCCTGATTTGTCATTACTGTTCCGAGGTGTGAATGGATAGACTCTGACTCATATGGTTAGATTTTGGCATGAATGGAGACACAATAGATCAACTTTTGCAATCGACTATGGTCAGATAGTTCATTAATTTGGTTCTGTAAAATTAAAAGCACAACTTGTCCAAATTTCTGTCGACTTCCCAACCGAAGCGGTCAGATAATAAAGTCAAAGTGCGTAAGCAAGTAGGAATGGCGAGGAGAAGAAATAGTGCAACATTTTTCTGATTTATTTAAAAATTTTCCCAGATTTCTATTTAGAAGATTTATTAATTTACCTCAGCGGATAGAATCGTTGGTACATCCGTTATCTGTTTCCAACCAGGATTGCTGCAGATGGTGCCGCAAAGCAACTGCTACAGTTGAGTCGGAAGCATAGAAGTTGATTATTTCTTAAAGTGCTAGTAACTGGCGTCCTCTTGGGTAGTATAAGTCAAAATTAAGCACATAGTTTTGGGTCTTAGTAGTTGTATATTGTCTGTGACAGGTTTCTCACCAGTAAACCTGTTAATTTGGGCCTTGAAAGCATGGGAAGGTCAAAGGGAGTGATTACTTTGGCCTGAAGCAGGCAAATTGCACCATTTTATTATTTTTTGATATTTTAAACTACCAAGTTGGTGCCTTTTTTTAGATGGGACATGCGTTGTAAGGGTAAAGTATTTGGCTGTTCTTTTAATCCTGCCAATCACTCCCAGTAATTTGGAAGGGCTCGTATCCGTTTATCAATTTTACTTGGTAGAAAAACGATTTTTTCTAGCAATTTTTGAGATGGAAAGGGAGAAGATTTAAGGGATTATTCTTAGGACTGTAAAACACATCAGACACTTGAAATCTTTAGAGACATTACGCGATAGAGGGCTCTTCACTGCCATATGATTGACACAAATGCAAGTTGGTCCCTCGGTAGACACGGTACGGCACTTTACTCAACGTTTTTCTCTTATTTCCAAGCCTTTTGCTTAAAACGCTGATCTAACCTGATGCATGTCATCCAACCTTGAACCTGATCTTTACTTGAGCTTAACCTAGTTCCAATGCTGCAGTGGCAGGAGGTCAAACTTGTCCAATGGCACCTGACAGGAGTGGCTAGAACAATGATGTCAGTGATAAGTGGCCCTGAGTCACACGCATTGCGTCTACAATTACATCCAGAGCTATCCTCTTCTTCTTATAATGCAGAATTATCTGTGACTGTCCGTATCATAAATAAACTTTAGCAATATTCAAGGCAAAATGATGAAACAAGAGATTTACGTCCATGTTGGGTTAGGACGTCTGTCGAGCGAGCAAGTGAATCTTACCAACGCGGATTAGAAAGGCAAGGAATGACCTTCTGACCTACTGCATGGGGTCGAACTTGGGGTTTGATGTAGACGGGGATTAAAAAGACGCCCACTGAAAAGCAAATATTGTGGAATACGGGGGATGTTTTCCATAGCATGACTTTTGATCCGTTTCTATCTCAATCTCACCAGTCCAATGTAATACTTTTTGGTGCGGTATTGCCCAGCTCAAGGAAACGGCAATATACGAGCGCCCAACATCAGCTGACAAATTATAAGAAGCAGAAAAGCGATTATAGGAGCAGGAATGCAAAAAAATGTGAATTGCTTACCTTCTTTCTCCTATTCTCCCTTATAATTCACTTTGCTGAATAATTTATTTTAGAACGTTAGTTAAAAGCTGGCAGTAACTAGATGGGAAGACCAACTACACATGGGGTACATCATCGTACGCAATGGTAGAAGGCGACACGGAGTGGAACACAAACAACAAAACTGAGAGCAAAGGATTATACATTTGGAAAGGTAATCAGAGCAGGAAATGTTGTAAAAGACACTACACTGGTAGTGTGAGAGGCATTCACAATATCTTTTCTCTATGCAGGTGATTAGTAGATCCATTCACCACTTACGCTTGAAAGCCAACATCAGCAGATACGTGCGCTTGGTAAGAGCTGCCCTTCTCAATTGCCACGCTGACTTTATCATAGATGAGCGTCTTATATCCATTAATGAATTAAAAAGTAAGTAGAGTGCTCTTTGTTTTGCCGTGTAGAGGCAATTTGACAACCATAATGGAGTAGCATATGACCATTTCCTATAAATTAGATTAAATTTTGCAAATTTACTAGACGTCTCTTCTTTTTAACATTGGTTTGTAGGGTTTCGAAGAATGCGCTAATTTTATGTCATCCAAATGAACAAGACGAGAAGCTAAGCATGCTCCGGATACTTAGATGAATGGTAGACTGGATGAATTCGGGGAACGGTAACATTTTTATGAGCGCAAAAAATTCCACCCTCTAACCAAGTGCATCATTTTCCAACTCACCTACCCATTTTGGCCTAATTCTCCATCGATTCTGTTTGCATTTTTCCGTTTTATGATGAGCAAAAAGGGAAGTCGTATGCATCTCGTCGCTATAGCTAAATAACCGACTCACTTACGTGGTGGTTATAAGTTTCCACTTGTCTTTATATTTTTTTGCTGGGTCATAAAGCGAAACGATAGTTGCAATAGATGCCATCGCCCCATTTGGCATTATTCGGTGTCCTGTTGAAGACCCTGCACATTTCGTGCAAGTTACCCACTGAGGCAACGTTGGTATCCTAAACCGCTGAATGCAAGCACAGTTCTGGCGAGAATTTCATTGCATTCCAAGAGGATTGTTACAAAAGACCTGCCTAAAGGCCTAGAAATATAGCGATGTGCTTGCAATGCCTCGGTTCGGTAAACCTCCACTCGTTGGTGCAGCTTGCCCCACCGTTACTATAACGAACGCTTTTTCTCGCGGACTTGGAATTTTGCAGTTATCTTGAAGCGTATTTTGCAAGCTCTGCAGTTGGGGGCAAGCCAGGGCTTAAGACCTTACTGTTTTTGACAGCTTTTAGTTCAGTTAACATCCCCCAATACCAAACCCCTCTTCTTGACACCCGTTGAGTAAATACTTTATTTATTCCATCTTGAGAGACAAAGGGGAACAAAGTATTTTATCTCCATTGCCAAACAAGCAGAAATCTGTGAGGAGTTTTGGCGTTAACCTCACTCATTAGGTGTAGTGCGGGTGCACTGGAGCAACCTAGTGTATTGAAGCACATTATCGAGCTCCAAGGAGGGGAAAACTACCGATCCGCCGTAAAGCTTCCATGTTAAATGAATGCATACCCCATCCTCCGATCGCTCCTTCCGATGTTAGTCTCTAGAGGCGGAGATAGACTAATTCTAGAATCAAAGTGCTTCCATTATATTATGGAAAGTTTTTTTTATTCTCATAAAAAGTTCTCCAAACTAAGGATCTGATTCCATTTCAAGTTTGATGGCATTGCTGTGGTACGGCTGCACGCATTAAGGACACACCTCAACCGCTTAGACCCATCTACAATGCATTCAGTTTGTTTGTCTAATTGGGTTTTTAAAATTTGATCAAAAATCAGAAAATCTCTAGACACATTGACTTAGCATTTTATTTAGACACATTTATAGCTAATGAGGAATTTTTAACTTTGCAAAATTCTACCCCCATTTCACTCTGTTGTGAGGCGTTAGGAAACGTACCACTAGCAGCCAAAGCATTCTCACCGTTAGTAAGTAGTAGTTTCTCCCATACAACCCTAGCTCTTCACAACTTCGGCAAAGACCTGGGAGGCTGAATGTATATGGTACAAACTAATCTGTTTAAACTCGTTACATGAGAAATTGAAAGCGGTTGGTAAGTAATGCATTCCTCCTACTGCATGCAAAAGCCAATCGCCATGCTATGACCTGGACTACGAAAGACGAACCCAAACCAGGCAGTCAAGTATTGAAGGCGTGAACCAACTCATTGAAAGACCAACAGCTGGTGCTTATCCATAAACCTTTACCTCCGAATACCCCGTCATTTGCCCCATGAAGATGATATTGCATTGACAAGTAGATAAAAGGTGGAAAAAGCAACTTCAAAAACTGGATCTGCATTAGTTTTAAGGACTGTTCATTTTGTGCTTGTATTTGTAGATGGGAATTACAGCTGTTTCAAGGGGGACGAATATGCAGTTGCATGTGGTACACACACTGTCACAGTGGGGAGAACTAACCTTGACGCATTATCACCTCACTTAACCTTTGCTACTTTAGCATTCGATCCTTGCTTCTTTACATGGTGCACTCCCGTTCCATGGCCAGCGACACCTCCGACGACACCCTGAGCTTGGTACTTGGTTTGTCCATTCTTTTTATGCCATTTGTAGTTGTACTTGCCCCCTTTCGCAGCGTAGTGGTACTTGTACTTTACATCAGCACACGATCCTAGGTCAGATACGATAAGGAGGACGAGCAGTAGGCCGAAGGCGAAAAGTATTGAGCTCCTCATGATGTCAGATTGGAGTTGTGAGGTTTTAGATGCTTAAATGCCTTCACGTCTCTACTACGCGTCTTCCGATTGGGCAACAGCTACATTCCAATTATCAGAAGGTAGAAGAAGTAGAAAGTTGATTATGATTCGTCTGGGACTACGTTAAAGCACCTTGCCACTTCAATAATATGTGTGCCTCAAAATAGGGTGAACAGAGGATTGGGGCACAGGTGTAGCTAATTGTTCACCATCATTTATTTGTGAAAACGCAAAGTTGCGCATGAGAGCTGGTTACCTCTTAAAGGGCTTCCTCTTTGTTGCCCTGAATAGATGGCACAAGACATGTGCTTAAGCATGACAGACACCAGCTTTTCTGTATTTCCTCAGATTATCATTCATTGGTTTATCACAGTATAAACTTGATAGTTGTTGGCTGCCATGTTTTCAGCATTTCAAGTGATCACTACACCTTGATTTAGTTGTTCAGATTTCCATTTGGACGCAGTAGCAGGTAGGGGAGGTGGAGTTGAATCCTTCATGTTAGGAAATGCTTACGTTATACTTTCATTTTTATAAAAATATTTCCATAGAACTATATGATAGATGGATTTGTTTCAATCAGTAAGGTGCTTAAAGAATGTCATGGACTAAGATCACAGCATCTCGGAGTCGAGCGAAGTTTCATTGAGGATCTTAGCACAAGTAGTGAATAGTTTTCCTTACAAAAAACAGAATACAAGACATACATACAGAGTTTTTTTTTCTTAAATTAGGCCTCGCCATGAAAGTTCTCCATCAGAGCCCAAAAGTAGTTTATATCTTGGTGGCTATTTTTGTTGATGAGAGAAGTAAAAGTGCAAAAGTTTTGTTCGTTAATTATGGAGGCATGAAACTACTTATTTTGACATCAATTCATAAAATAACAGAGCGGTTTAGAAAAAGAGAAAACATGCGGGAGAACATGCATTGTGTCTACATAAAATTTCGTAAAATTAGGCGAAATTTGGGTGGGTGAATGAAAGTGTTGATAAGTTGGTGACTTTTGGAGAAGTGAACAAGTTTTAAATTTATTTGCAACCATGCTGATAAAAAAAGAAAAGTTAATTTCTATACGCATCGATAATGGCGGGGATTTGTTGATCTCTCCAGTTCCTGCGCTGTACCTCCATCTACTTCTCTGTCTCCAAGACTGCTTGTAGTCTATGTGATTATGAACGCTTCCATCATCCTCTTCTCCCTCGAAGTCGTAACTGGACACAGCGAATTGACAATCCTGGTCGCATTGACTGAGTGATTAGCGCTTGCATTTGCAGCATGCCAGTACTTAGCAGTGGAAAATATTTTCTGCTCTAGGCTAAACTCCATGCAAAAATCTGCATCCTGTCGCCAATTTAAGGTAGTTTAAAGAGGAAAAAGTAACTCTTAAATGTCTCAATTTGGTAGAGCAAATCCATTTTACTTTCTTGCTGATCATTATCTTAGATGCGTGCAATAAAATTTAACTGCTGTCATAGAATATTTTCCTTTCTTCCTTGGTATTGCCTAAATAATCATTGGTCCTTAGCCAATGATTAATGCATTCTGCTGAGCAACTGCCTGAAGCACTGTGCACCAATCACACCCACACACACCCAGGGTGAGATCTGGAATGTATGTGAGGGCAAGTTGATGTCACATAGGTGTGGTACAACAGATCGTGTGAGGCTACCCACTGATATGATCATGCGCTCCGCAGTCAAGTGTTGAAGTCACTTCAAGTGACGAATGAGTTATACCGTGATTAATACATGCGACAATGATTTGCACGCTGTGTTAGTATGATGTAGGTAGAGGAAGTAAAAAACAACAAGGTGATGGCCTCAGAGCTTTATTGTCAATTCGAAAAGTTGTATGGGTATGAAGCGCATTAACTTGATGGCTTCCTATTCACGTCTTCCCCAGTTGGTGTGCGTGTATACGATGGACATTTGTAATCTATGGGTAGTCTTATCACTTATGCTGAATGTGCCTGGAAGGTGACCCTAACACTTGAGCCCCGATTTGTAACGGGTGGTAGAGATTCATAATTTTCTTGATTATTTAATAAAAAAGGGTGGCCTTGCTTTTCTCCCTCGGATGCCTAGTCATTCACCGAAACCCTGTCTGGTGGCATATCTTATTTTACTGAACGCCTCATAATCCATTTTGTCTGATGTATCTGTTGTACTGCAGTGGATCTGAACCTAGTTCTTAAGAAAAGGAGCAGACACTGCAAAACGGGTGCCAATTTTAAACCGCACCCGACGTTATAACATGGGAATTAAGGGATCAAGTTGAGGCCTTTTGGAATGATTGAAGGATGGCATGAAAACGGAGAAGGCATATTGCTCTTCATAGCACTATTGTGCTTCATTTTGTCACTACTTGTTAAGTGGAATGATTAAAAGGTGCAGGCAGCAGGCGCATCCCAGGCCATCGTAGCACAGCAACAGAGTGACGCATTTCATTTACATAAGTTTTACTACCCCCCTACAAACAATTCCACAGATTTTACAAGTATCCATGCGTATCCAGATGCCACTTTAGATAACTATGACAGGAAAATACGAACTCACTATTATTCCTCGACGCTTCACTGATGTTTCCCTCATTCCTTTTGTTATTTATTCTTAAGTCGTAGCGGAGCTATTGCTCCATCCTCAACTTTACACCGATTTAGCTATTATTATTGCCTCCATGTTAGGTTGTCCAAACACCTGACCAATCAACAAGAAAAATGACTGTGGGTTCCAACCAAACGTGTTGCTGCTTGTATCGCGGTTCTTATCCCTTCATCTAAATCGTGACATGAAAGTTGCTGTTAGACACTTCTAGTCGCCTCACTCGTGATGCAATTCAGCCATAAATGCGTGGAATGTAAAATAGGCTTAGCTTGTACCATATTTGTGCAGTGCTCCAAGTCTTCTCTCAAGTCCTTGCAAGTCAAAGTAGTATGAAGAAAGCCCGAATGATGAATACGATAAGACTCCTCCATCTGAGACGCACCATCATCTTGCGGTTTAGTGACAACTTACTCTCAGGAGACAAAATACACAACAAGAGCAGAACTTTTAATGTGTTATCGGAGCATGCCACCCGGTTAGGCTATTTCCATTCTATTTTATCTTTGGTGTTGCAGTAAGTGCGTAAAGACAGGTAGGAAAATTGTGGTCACCAAGTAACTGAACCAAATATGTATCTTTGACGGTGCCACTTCCTTATTTGCTTCAGCGAAAATGGAAAAAAACAAAGGTAGCAAAAGAACGCGAGACAAGCTAAAATTGGAATAAATTGCACAAGAGGAGGCAATGGAAGTGAGGCTGTGGTCACAGCCCCATAAAAATGTTTTCATCTAACTTGCACATTAACAACTCAAAAGTGTTTCGATTGTCATGTTTGTTTGAATATCATAGAAGTATAGCTTTCTCGGAACGTTTTATCAACTGGAAGCAAGAGGACAAGATTACTTTTAAATGCAAAATTTCTGGTCAAACGTTAGTGGTTTATTTCTGGTATGGAATAGCCGAACGACACCACCGTTTTAGTTGTCAAAGCACCCTTTCATCGTCATGCTTCCATCATTGAATTCAACGGAAAACAAATAATGTACAACTTGAATCATGTCAGTATTTTACCAATTTATCTTGGAGTTTGAAAGACAGAATGGGTTTTGAGGAGCCAAAAAATTGAAGAGTGAGAAATGTATAACAAGTGACAAATGGCCACAAAGACTTGCTGCATATATTTGCAATTTTAGGGTCTACCAATTAAATGGGTAATAGTTATTCTCACTCCAGAAAGACTCAACTCCGAAGCTAATACCTTACTGACAGTGGCTGTTTTGGGACACCATCTGGTGCAACCACTTGATACGAACAAGCAACGAATGCACCGTAACTTTGAATAATTGTGCTAAAGTGACTAAGCTTTTGCTTAAGAATCTAAAGGAATCTTTTGGAGAAGTGGAGAAAAGTGCTCGAGTTTTCACTCCTTGCTTCCCTCTACTGCCTACCAATATAACCGCGTTGTAAATTGGCTCTCATGGGAGTTATTAATTTCTGACTGCTGTACGTAGGAACTCGACAGAATCCAAGGCGATTCGTCCGCTCTACTCGTTTTGCAAATCTTACGGAATCAAAGCAGGTTGTTAAATGTCCTGAAAGTGGTTTGAAAGGGCTCTATAACGTTTATATTCAAATTCCTATTATCCGTTGTGGAAGCTGCCAATGATCTTATCATTACCTCGTAAAATTTAAATGATTTACATTCACTAAATTGCTCCATTGATCATAAATATAAGGCTGAATTTGGGACAGATAATGTTGTCCATATAACCTTTATCAAATGACACAGTGTTGGATCCTTGAGGTAATAATCAGATTTGGAAATTTCCAAGGCATTTTCTGCCGTGCACATTACTGGTGGCTCACTCTAGCAAAACAACAGTTACACAATATGAAATCTAATGTAGTTAATTTTATCGTTTCTCCTTCTTTGGCGAAATTCGAGCATAAGTTATCACCCTTTAGAATTAAACTTTGGAGTAGAAGTGATGCATCAGAGCTAGTGCATCAGAGTGCTCTGCCTGCCTTGAATTACTTAATATCAGCTCTTCTGATGAGCGTCAACTTGTGCTTAGCGAGAATTCATTAGATCTCAATAAGTGGGACCGTTGCACCATCAATCGGGTAGCTCGATATCAAACCACATTTTATTTCGTTGAAGAAAACACAAATTCTTGTGGGACTGGCAAAAGCAAGTCGTTAACCAAATGAGTAGAGTATGTCATGCATTCGCAGCACACAGCGTTTATTGCCGAAACATTTACCACCGTAAAAGCCGACCTTCCTGACGTAAAGGTGAATTCTCGGAAATATTCTCCCTTTTCCTTAGAAGCTAATACAGATTTTTTTGATTTAAATGCGCACTACCGGGATTTTCTTGAGCGTTTTCCATAAAAAAAAATAAACATTATTCGAACCCAGTGAAATGTAGATGACCGGAGCAATGCCCCTTCTCCACTAAAATCATTTATAAAGGTATAATATTCAAAAATGGTTTGAATTTCGTCACTATTTTCCGAGAAAAGAAATACAATGATTTATTGTTTTTGATCCATCTTCTATGGCTCTCACAAATTATATGGGGGAAAATAGCAGACCATTTTAGATGAGTGAGAGGTTTCCTAGAGACCAGTTACCGTACGCAAGACATAGAAATGGATTTTCCTGATTGATAAAATGGCGATCTGGCTGCAATAACACTAACCGAAATGAAAATTGCGCAGACACTATCACTTAAAGAACACAATTCAAAGATAGTGCTAAACAGACTGTTGTTTATAACAGAACACGGTGAGATCTTTATTCCGACAAAATCATGTACACATTGATTAAAGAAAGTGTGCTTGTGAACTACACTGAGCATCACGGATGAATCAGTCTGTGAAGCTTGTATCCTGGTAGCACCTTAAGCACCACACACTTCTCAGCACAAACACACACACGTATGCGCATCCTTAGGTCATTGATCCGACCTCACTCGATATGGTACGCACACAGATTGAGGTGTATCGCATGCTAGCGCAGTAACCCACTCTATCACCCGCAGAGTTGCTTGCTAGCTTAATAGCCTAAACAAAAACGCACCAAATTATTCCCTACTTTGTGCTGTGCTCCAGACACCATGATAGGCGAGAGGCTCAGCTTTTCTCCTTGAGTGACAGGTGACACTTGAGTGTTTTGCTAAACCATCCTTCAGTAGTGCAATGATAATTTTACAAAGGCTCATCAATTAGAGAGGTACTAAATTCTACATTCAGTAGTTGCTGTGTTCGAGTGATATATAGTGCGAAATGATTAGAAGGGATTAAAATATTAAACCTTTTTTTCACTCTTTTTCATCTCTTGCACTTTCTCTCTACCCTTCACTCTGACTTCAAAAGTTACTGGAAATGGGTTACTTTAGGGGGTATTTAAGGAAAAATAAAATAAAAGAATCAAAATTTACTTCTAAGTGTTTCCTCTTCACTCAGATTTGCCAGTCAGGTTATGAAACTTTCAGAGTACCAACAGCTATTCATTGTCCAGGCCAAAAGCTAGGTTTCCATCAAGGAGTCCTGCAAATTTTAACTAAACCTTTTCCCAACTTTAAAACTTTAAACCATGTGTTGGTTTTTTTAACCAATCGATAAAAATGTTCTTTTTAAATATTTATTTGTGGATTTTTTAGGCGAAAAGTCATGTTTGGTTAATTAGGTGAGGCTACCTATAGGTCAAACTTTTCAAAATTTCGACATTGTTTTCTAATTGATGTCATTATGTTGAAGCCACCAGTCGTTGCTTCTTGAATGTCAAGTATATCGAAGTGGGGTGGAGGTATCAGTAGCAGATCCAGTCCTCCCAAAAGGCTAAGGACTACTGACACGACCTAGAGGGCATGCTGCCAAGCCCGTTCTAAACCTCAACAAAGCGTTTGAATGAAGCTGTGTTCACTTGGAAAATCATGTCCTTTATAAGTAAAGCGAGCTAAATGCAGCGCTAATGTGCATGATTTTATTAGCCGTTTGTAGCCAACATGGTGATCCCCTAGCTGGGTGTGTGATCTATCTAGTTGGTGACCTGATTAATGCGTTCCATTCACTATCCAAGATTTTCATTTCGGATTTGCAGTCAAGCAAACACTTTAACGCGACTTTCCTGTCACGCTAACAGAAACTGCCTCCTTATTTCTTTCTACGGATTTGCTGCAGCGCAGTTGCATTATCATTTGATCCGCAACGAATGTGCGCCATTCTCTCTGACTAACTTAACACCGCGTAAACTGAATCACTTTGCTAAACTTGCCTGGTCATGGGTTTCAACAACCTCTCCTTTCTATCCTTCATAAAATGTGTGTTCACTGCAGCCACCGTTAGGTTCCGTAAGGTATTACTGGCCACTTTGATTTTACTTTTTGCTTCCCGCTGATAGTGGCAGTTCCACAGTCTGCAAATCCGCTTGTGAGGTGGAAAGTAACTCCATCACTCAGTGTGTGAGTTTACGGACAATTAAGCAAAACAGAGCTGTTTATGAAAAGAACAGCTTAATAGGATCTTTACATCGTGTTGATTAGCCTTAACGCACATTTGCAATGTACATTACACGACATCATCGAGGGCATGAACAAATGAACACGCACTTGTTTTGTCGATTTCTGATCTCCATTTATGTGCAGTAAAACCCTAATTTAATAAATAACAGCACTCACATCCGACATCTACTTCTCTGATACTATGGCAACTATTAAGTGCAATTCAAACGATGATTTGGCCGTGAATTAAGTAGCATCGCGGAACTACGAGAGCGAAAACAATGCGGGTAACACCAATTGAAAGATGCGACATCTAGCTAATTCAATATGGGCAACACTTAAATCGTTATCGATACGTAAGTGCTGCTAGATGGTGGGAATTGGGGTAATTTGAAGGAGATATGGGCGCCAGTACTGTTCCGCTTGCGAAGTGTGTACAAATAGGCGAAGAGAGGGGATGCACAACTGACAAAGCCCGAATTTTATGCCATTAATTTACGTCGAAGTTACCAATTCTCGTATAATGTGTGAGCTAAACGTCCTCAGGTGAGGAGTATAACGCAAACTCAAGGCAAAACGGGACAGTCATCCCGTTCGTAGGGTATGCAATACACACTTTTGCTGTGTCAGTCGGTGTGAACGCATCTTCAAACAAATTTGGAATGGATGTACTGCACTTCCTTTCCATTACCGACCCATGCTCTCCTTCTATTTTACTCATGGTTAGCAACCTGACGCTACACGATAGAGATATGACCATCGTGAACGATGCAACAGAGGATGTCAATCATTTAAGCAGTGGGTGCAACAGGTCGTCAGAAGGGAGGGGAATTCTGTATCCCATCAGCTGTCAGTAGCCGAAATGGATAAATAACTATACGGACGCATAAATTTGTGGGTACTGGATATTATTACCTAAGTTAGTCCCAAACTGAACTGAACCATGTCATATTCGCTATCATTATGTGCAGTCGCTTCAAGTGTCGCAGTCACTAAGCGCCTTTAGCCTTTGGTCAGTCCTCTTCTTTAGTGTGAAGACTGAATTGCTGGAGTTCATTCATTTAGGGTATAGACCCTCCGACGCAAAATATTTAAACATGAGGGCTACTTAAGAGCTCAGGAAATGGATGCGTAAAATTCGCAGAGTATCGCGCGTAAAGCCTTGTAACGTGGTGGAGCATGAGAGGAAATATTTTTTTATGAATGGATATTAACTCTGTGGGACAACAACTTACTTATAAACTTGGTTTAATCTTCTCATTTCTAATTACTGCTCTCAAGACCATAAATTTGGCAACGTCATAAAACATTTATCAAAATTTGGGTTTAAAGTGTAATTAATAGCCTCTTAAGTTTAAATGCGTTCCACTGGACGTTATTTTTAGAAGAAGCACGCAACCCCTAAGTAGGCGGCAATGGCTCGAGTAAACATGCGTGGTCTATTGCATGCGAACCCACATCTACAAATCAAGATTTGCAAATACCTCAGTGCTTCAGACATCGTCAATGTGTGTGAGGCAATGCCCAGCATGACTTCACCTTTCAAGTCACCCACTATCAAGGGCATTTTGCGCAGATACGTGAGGCGAATGGAGTCGGTGGATGCAAAACTTTGCTGTATGCTGTATTCGAATCTTCCCATTGCAGAGAGTAAAATAGAATCCGTAACAGAATCAGAGCCAGAGAAAGAGGAACTCTGCAAGGCCAATCATTGCTGCCGAGGAAACTACCACTTCCCTCCGAAGCACATACATCATGACTTAGCAAATCGCGATGGAACAGTTCAATTTTTAGTGTTCACACATAGCATGAAGGCTTTGCATCTCCACTTATCCTTTTTCTTAACCATCGATGACCCGCACTTTAAACGCAGACAACATTTATATCAAGATTCTTTCGTCGGCACTGGCGGTATTGAATCAGTTACTCGCCCAACTAACTTTCATATGGATTTTAATTGGAATAGTTTAGAAGGGAAAAGTGCTCTCTATACGAAAGCTCTCAAGGCTTCCTACCTCTGTGCATTTGACTGTGTGGTGTACATGATCGACTCTGCACTGCACTGCACTGCACTGCCGGGTTGAACACAGTCTTTCACTTGGATTAAGGCGCCTCATAACCACCATCACCAACATCGCTGCCGACAAGACCAATCGCCCTCCAATACTGCTCATCCTGGACGCGAAATCGAAACCGACAGCGAATACGACGTCAAGAGGAGATCATTTTAAGCGTCTCATAGCCAATCTTCACAGACTCGACAGGGTTACATTGCGAGGGTTTGGCAGGTTGCAGCAAGCCATTCGCCTTATAATTGGTGGAGGGTGTGTCGTCTGCACCTACAGGGTTACAAATTCTTGAACCTGTATGAGGCCTTCCGAATGGCTGCATTGCAAGTCGCCCGTACTGACGCTAAAGGAAGCATCCAAGGCCAAAATGTGCCAGCAATGTAACTTGCGTGAAAACCATGTCCTTTGATGTAATCCCGCTGTTCCACGCTTTGCTTTATACGTAGTGTCATGCCTCGGAATAAACTTTAACATTGCACTCCAGGCTAGATTTCGTCTTATTTCTTGTATGTTCTTGGCATTTGTGGTGGATCTACGGCAAGTCAAGATGACCTCTTAGCACCGAATTAGTGAAAGCGTCGATTGAGGGGCAAATTACCTGGTCTTGTATTTTAACCACATAAATACACCAAATGCGAGCATAGATTCGCAATGCTTACATGCCACCAAGCTAATGCAAATGCAGCCTGTGTTCTCTCCTTGGTAGTTTTGAGTAAAAATTTTGTCATCTTGTAAGGTTGCATTTAATATTCCCTTCCCTCAGGTTTTAACAAGCGTCATTGACAGGCGCAATGGTTATGTCGTGACCACGAATTTGTTACCAGGTTTCTCAAGCCAATAGCCACGTCTAAGGGGGAGCACGTAGACGCTGTCCAGGCAACAAGGTCGCCTCTTACTTCCATGGAAGTTTCGACTCGGTGTCATCCTATGCATTAGGTGTGTCTGCTTCCATCTCATATCATCACTTTATGGTTCTGCTAGTTTTCTTTCTACGGTCAAAAGTCGCAGACTTATAGCTCTATATAGAGCCAATTACATGTTAGAACAGGAAAAATCGTGTAGAGAAGAGGATGGCAGTTTTGAAGATGGAATCTACTTTGTTTTAGTACCGAAACCTGCTGCGATCGAATCAGTGGGCAATTTGCCTCAGGGAGTGGAGTCAATCTCATTTCCATTTGATAACTATATTTTAAGTAGTTTGGACCAGTTTCTCTTGTTCAGACAAGCTTGTCAATGTTCAAAAAATTTGCAGTGCTTTACCTGACATTGCTTTTCGATTGTACGGTTTTATCAAAGACAAACAGAAATTTGTAATGATGAAACACTGCGGAAGTCATGCAAATGAGTCCTTTTTTTCCGTAGGTAATTTGGTGAACAGCAAACTCACTGTCTCACAATCAGGGCAATGGCGCTCTTGCTCGCCAAGTTGCATTTCTTCATTCCTATGGTGACGTTGTGCAGGGCACACTAAAGTTATGCGTCATGGCTGCTCTACATGATAAAAAGATCTATTTTAGCTGCTTTTTTTCCCAAAAGCAGGTCTAATCCGACAATGTGTCTGTGGATTTACACACCGAGTGGTAGAGTTATTTCTGCCTCGCAAATGGATCTGCCGATTATGGAACTGCCACTATCTTGGGAAGTAAAAAACGAAACCAAATTGTCCAATAAAACCCCACAGAACTAAACAGCGGCTATGGCCACCACACTTTCCTTGAAGGAAAACGAGCACATTAATCAAACCCTTAACCTGAATATGTTCCACACTCAAATAGGGAACTTTCTATCCATTGTGAGCTTTGCATTTCATCATGTTTGATGCAACGAATATCATACACATTCGTGCTGCATTCAAATGCAATTTTTATTAAAGTCGTTAAACAAAGCTTTGCATTCGGAGTGGAGGCATGTCACGTCAATGTCTAAGCATATAGGTGCACTATCCCAGAGACATGCGTGAGCTTCCTCTCCACCTAGTCGTCCGCCATGGAAGATCCTTGACAATGTTAGTGCATGATAGCATAATAACAATGATCCCACTTCTTATTACTGAATTGCACCCTGGTTCTTCTTGGCTCAAAATAGCATCAGCTCACGAAACCAGTCTGTACAGAAATGGCCATCGTGAATCGTGAACCTAGAATGCCAAGTATTCTGCTCAACTGCCCATGGAATATGGAACACAGCATCCGATTGTGTGTTAGCAACGTATTTTTGAGTTGTAGGGAGACCAACGACGGTGTCTGAGTAGTGGGGTCGAGATACCAAACATTGTTTCCACTCTTGGTTGACTTACCACTCTGCATTTTCATGCACACTATGTTCGATCACACGTCTTTTTGTGCTTTTACATCCAAGTGGCTGACAATATATCGGACAACTGATTTTAGCCTTTGCTTGTTGGCAAGAGCCAAAGACATGGAGCGAGAGCAAATGCATGTTATAGTGGATGCGGCGAAACAATCTAACAGACAATAAAAGCGTGAAAGCTCTAAACCGTCCAGCCGAATGTAGTCCTGCTTTGAAATTAACTGTCACTGCGCTTGAGTTGCTGTTTCTTGATGCTGAGAGGAAACGAGTTTGCTGCATTGATCACGGTGACCTGGACTTGAATCCAGAACTGCTCAATCAGTAGTCGTTGTTGGCCTTGCTACAGCTGACATGAACTTTGTTGACAGTGCCTTCTCATCTAACGACTCACTGCATCCACTATCCAACTGGTCGGCAGTCCCTGTTCCACCCACACCATCTACCGATTCTGCTTCATGATGTATGTGCTGGAATCTGCGTTACAGTGTCATAGTAGGCGCCGTCTGTCATATGCGCCAAAGCGCCTCACAATCGTTTCCTCTAACTTAGTGTCCAGCACGAGCAGCAATGGAGGACGACAACTACATGTGACCATTTCGAGTGCCCTGTAACCAGTCTTTACGAGCTAGGCGATGACATTCATGAGAGTGGAACAACAGGAGGATCTGCGGTGGGTGTTGGAGCATACAAATGATGGCAGGTATGGAGCCTCCACCGATGAGGTTGAGCATACGTCAACATGCATGAAGCGTTTGGGTTGGCCTTGTCGCAACTCCTCACCACCACCACCACTGAAGGTAGCAGTCAACTCTGCAGCAAGAAATCCAACAACAATGGTGCAGGCATTTACGTGAAGAGAAATTGAGTAAGCAGCACATGCATTGCACGCTTGTCTGAGAATTTTTGCACAAATGCGGATCATTAGCAGAGTTTTAAAGTGTGCAGCCAAGGTTTTAGTAGATAGCAAAGGGTGTGGATAAATAAGCACAGATTTTTTAAGGAGGATTACTATAAGTAAGTAATCTATCCACCTCATGTCTTTCGATTGAATTGACGGGTTAGTAGAAAATCAAAGAGGGTTAATGCAGCAGAGACACGAGTAATTTTCTGCGCAAATGTGGCTAAAACGGTCGGCAACAGTACTGCTAAAAATTGAGGGTCGTTTATGCACCGAACAAAACTACTCTGAGGATAGTTATGCACGTGCCATGCGAGATTTAGCAGGTTTCAATGTGTCATTGATAAATAAAGAGTCTAGTGCTTCACAATAATTAGAGGTGGTAGCAATTGTTGCTCACATTTTGCCATTTTACACAGCCCACTAACAATTTAAGTAGTATTGGTGTCTTACTCGTAAATGTGCAATCGCGTTTGCCTTTCACCACATCGCAATGTGCAACATGTCAAAATCATCAAGACGATCGATGTTGGCAAAAACAGTCGTGATCGAAACAAAGACACCAACTATATTCAAGTCGAATTTTGTATTTCCTTCAAAGAAACCCTCATATCCACAAGGCGAATCGACAAACCATCAGTATCGGAATCTAGTTTCTATCAGTATTGCACATCGAAGATAACGAGAAGTTAGCCTACTAGTCAACTATCTACTGCGGTTCTAGGGTGAGTTTACTTTGGTTTGCAATGACTTCCTTAAAGCAAACATGGAAATTGATCAAGGCAATGTTTGGTGGCGGGAGAGTGAGGACAGTAAGGGATGCCACGCTGATGGATTGATGCATTCGTTGGAAGGGGGCGACAAATATAATTTGCAGAGAAAACAGCTAGAAGAGGTGCCTCCGCATGTGCTCCACACTAGCCCATATTTCTTTCCCAAGATCAGCTTTAGAATTCGATGTCTCACCTAGATCAACTTGCATCCTAATCCGATTTTGGACACATACCAAACAACACCATTAATGAGGTGAAAAGGTGTTATTTGCAGCCCCACATCATTTGGGTTAAATTAATGCTCCACTTCCCAGTCACCAAAATCTGTTACAATCCGCTTTGTCTCATGAACGATATCTGTGCCACAAGACCTGCCTACACGCGAATGGCCACCGAATTGGATGAACCAGAGACTGTGATCGGATTGCTACAAGATAAAGTGAATCGCCTGAGGGCGGTGGAACCCAGCATCTTGTCGGATGTCAGTGAAGTGCATTCGGGCTCTATGAAGATCAGCAATGAATACTGCTTACGTGGTTGAGGAATCAAGTCGAGGTCAGTAGGAGGGACGTGGTGAGTTCTTTTAGTCTCCGGTGCATTCGTGAGCTCAACTATCCGTAATCAAAGATGGCTGATTGCCAACCCAAGAGTCTTGTGCATTTGCATCGAACTAAATGCTTGGCACACCATATTTTTTAACTTTTATTGTGAAGTACAATCAATCAACTTCTTGTCTGCTCATTAATTTCTCCATCCACGTATGCTTCAACGTGCTCGATGCCGTCAAGTAAATGCATTTTTCATACTTCTTTCTCCTTCTCACACTATGCGAACTCTTGCAGCTTCACAAAGCTTCAATATTGCTACTTTTGATTTTGGATCACCACGTTGCCTCGATTGTGTCTGTATTCTTGGATGGTACAATCTGCTACGTTCATTCCAACCAAATGCTTCTTGCACATCCGCCAGCAACTAAGTTATTCGAGGCTGTAAAGTTTACTGCTCTAGCTCTTAATGGCAATTGGGATTCCACTTGACTTTCCTGTTGCCGCTTTTTAAATCCACATCTAATTTACTCTCAGTGGTTGTGTAATGGCATGGTAGGCATTCAGGTCCCCATTCATTGCACACACACGCCCTTCGTACTGACGTGAGAGTTAAAACCTATCAAGACCTGAATGCACCTACTAGGCGAGGTAGAATGGCTAATCTGATAGCACTATAAGAGCACGAACATGTATAAGTCGATCGGTAAGGTACTCCTTGTTGATTTCTATGATGTACTCCACTTGCTTGCAATAGTTACCGCCTTAGTTACTCTCTCGGACAAGCTTTTATCGTGTCACGTGTGCAGACTCTTTGTGGACTGTTGTTAACTACCTGCAACACCACCGAGGCTAACTGGCTGACTAATTTGACTGGGTAGCTTCTCGTCAAACGCCCAGTCCAGCATTTGCTTTACAGTTGTCATCGACGCAACTACGTCGTCCACCCCTATCGCTTCATTCGGCCGTTCAAAATCACGAGGAAATTGGTCCATCTACGTTTGACGACAAGCGATTAGAAGTAAACGTCTTCATTTGGCAAAAAGTTTGACGTTAAATGCAACGTATCGGAGCAGATGAACTCATGTACACCCACGTAACTGCGACTCACAAAGAGTTTACCAAAGCAGGCGAGGAAGACCTGTTTCAGTGACTGTGAATAAGGCGATATTTGATGGTGGAAGAGTGGGACAGCAAAGGAGGTCACGCTGATGGATTGATGGTTACGTAAATTCTCTTCATCATGATTGACCTAAAACAACCGCCGCTGTCGCATTCAACGCACACAACCAAAAAAGCCGGTGGTAGGTACTGTGTTCCCCTTATGATGTTGAAACACGAGTAGTTTGTAACAAATCGCCTTTCGACAACGTTAAGTGAATCCCTCACACCTAAGTGTGAGGTGAATGTCTCCATCTGTGTTGGTTGCTACCTTCATCAAGGTCCTCTATGCTGACAGTGCTGTGGTTTCCTCGACTGAGATGCGGGCATAGTGAGGCATATCGCGTTTAGTACAACCAAAATGTGTTTCGTCAAGGCAAGGTAAAAAGGAATAAAGGAATGAGTTTCTCTTCTGCTGATCATATTACAAGTAACCTGACTTGGCTCCCTTAAAATAAAGACACTGCGAAGACCATTTCGACAAGCATTAAGCTATGGACCACGAGTTATAAAAAAATAAGTAAACATAGCTACGCACTTGTAAATATTGGATGTTTTCATGGCATGAAAATACCTGCAAGATTTTCAGCTAAGCCTTTTGTCCACATCTTTGTCCACTAAACTAATAAATTGCTTCGGTCAAGTAATGAATAGCAATGCCACTTACCTGTTACCTTGGCATCCTCTATGCCCATGTACTCCTCCCATCAACTACCCAGAAGACAGACAGGATTGCTGTGTTTGGACAAGCACTTTATTCCATTAAGTTGTTTTCAAAGCCTTGATGGCTTCATTAGCTCTCAGCAGGCTGTTTAACGGACCATTTGACGCCATGAAGGAATTCATATCAAGCAGTTCACTTTCTTACGAAGGGGACATCACAGCGCAATTTTTGTAAGAAATGTGATTAACAGACACATCCGCCCTGGACGGACCAAGAGACGAGGCGTGTGAGTGGACTACTTGTTTGTCTGGCAGTGGCAATGATTTACTGCGTTTGAATGGGAAGTGCGGTGAGGAGTGTCCTAGGAAAGCTAGGCAACAACCAGGTTCTAAAATGGTGCACTCGGTAAATTGCTGCACTTCCGCCAATTCATGGAAGTGGGAGTGAGTCTCTAATTTCCACCATGAGGATTCGGTTATTTGTATAACGCTGGCAGCTCTGAGATGGTATTTTTACGTTCTAATCTTGCCCTGAAAATGCCGTGGGCGTCGGCGTGCAGAGTAAAAGCCTTACTCCATGCCGTCACTAAATATGTATATCATCGACAACATGAGCAACACAGGTAGAACCTTCACTTTCCTTAACTTATCGAGCCAAACATTGCTCTACAAGTGACTGGTGCCCCAGCATCCTACGTGCTTTCGAGGTCACGATCCTTGCTACTAAGTCGTTGTAAATGTTGATGGGTATCGCAAGCGATCCTTGATATTAATGACCTAGCTATCGCAACAAACTTGGCAGATGGCAATGATCAAGTGGATAAATTTGGGATTTGGTTAATCTAAGCTGTTAAAGCGCATTTGATGCGTGGATAGAGGCAAGAAAATTAGGCTCTCTCACATGTTAGTTCCCTCGAGTCTTCCTCGCAAACGTGGTGACGCATGTAGCTGGAAGTGGGTGCATGGATATCCCGCAAAAAGGCCAATTCCTTTTTTCAAGTGTTCTGGCCTCTTGTCTACTAATGCTCTTATGAGTAGTACTGACATCGGTCAAGAGGTGCAGGTGTTCCACTTCCTGAACACATCCCGAGACAATATAGTCAGCGCGTCTCATTGTCACTCGTCCTCCTTGGCCTTAACTTTGTCCTACGGATCAAGGCAAAATGACTTGCTGCCTACGAATTCTAAGGAATACAACTAGCGGTCCAATGTAGGGCTCTTTGTTGCTGGTCAACAACCCAATAAATGTACTGACTTGAGATTGTTCTGGTGATCTGCACTTCAACTGCTACATTTGCACCGGCCACACCTTGTCAATGTCTACGGTCATCAGCGCTTCTACCTGAGTTCGTTGATGAGACCAATGGAGAGTTCAGTCCAATTATGACCACAAATGTAGGCAACAAGGCGTAAAGCCTACCAAAGGCAAGTTAATATCCTCTCGTTGGAACAGCACATTTAGAGAGAGCAGATATAATCACAACAAAGCGCAGTCGATGTTGTCCCACCAGAGAGTCTGGATCAGTTTGCGTCCAACGTACACACAGCGTGCAAACCGACCAATGGAAAGCGGTGAATGAGCCCGAAAGCACAAGTCACTTAAGCACCCAAGCATCTGCCTCTTCAAAACAAAGGTGTGCCCTTGCATCCGAACATTAAAAAGGACAAAGAAGTTTGATTTGAGTGGTGTTGTATGCAAAATCATACCAAGTTCTTATCCATTAGGCCTTCCAGAGCACTGGCGGGAAGAGTAATCAAATGCTTAACTCTTCTCACAAAATTCATTTTAGTAGTAAAAACTTGCCTGAGAGGTGCTTGCTGTTGCCTGGAACAAAACAATAAGCCGCACATTAGCACGTCACCCATTGCTGCAGAGCATAAGTCAGGATTGAGTAGTTAAGAGGTGAAGGGGAAGTTGAGGAAAACAACATAGTAACTTGCAAATGCTTGAGCGAATCCCAATAAATGCCATGCCTAGCAAATAAACTAGTGCTCATTTAAGCCAAATGCAATTTAAGGCGTGCACGCGTATTATAATGCGCTGTTATTTTAGAAAACGAAATGCATTAATTACTGCCAAAGACCTTTCTTCCAGTACCATATGCCTAATAAATTTTGTGTTTCAGTGATATTAGAATGCACGCAAAGATGGATCAGTTTTTTTATTCATTTGACTAGTTTCCGCTTGTCATCATTGTTATTTAGCCTACCATAGAGTACCAGGTTTCCTCGTTGCCTCCCAAGGTCATCGCACCGGCTCGTGGATAACTGGCCTACTGGCTCACTGCCCTGGGTTGCAGTAGATTTCTTTGTCACAATTTCACTTTCAGTGCTATAAAATATGGCAATCGAGTACTTGAAGAAGGGCAAGTATTCTCGCTCGGCACGGATGATGGTGGAATTGAATTGTTTTACGCGTTTGCGGAAGTCCCTGTGAGTTGACCCAGAGTTCGTGAATGAGTGCACAATTCAAAACTGAAAGGTGTTTAAGGTAGGAGGTGAGCTGGGATACAACCTTTCTAGTCTTTTAGCAGGTGTGACTCGTGTTTCGCACTACTATTGTGTGTTCTAAGTGCTCTGTTTTGTTTTTTATGGTAATGTTGTTTACCAATATGTTTACACCTGCACGAAGTTGTTAAGCCCAAGCAACTTGTTTGCAGTCCTCTAGGTGGCTCTGAACTAACTGAGGACTAAAATAAGTTGTAAAGAGGATTGATGACTACGTCTCGTCGCTGGTCTCCGCCCACTTGATGTATCACGCCTTTCGGAGGAACTCGCTAGTCTCTACGCTTCGTGTTTAGATGGCGTGTGTTCATTTTTGCAATTCGGCCATCCGTGCGGCAGAAACCGTGTAAACAGTCGCTGTCGGGAAGGCTAGATGCCTGTTTGGATCCCAAGTTCGCTCTGGAGTGCGATTAGTTGGACCATGGAGACATTGCATCGTCTGTGTAAGTGTTGTTTCTTGATTTTTTTTTTGAATGTTGACTTTGTGACTGACGAGATTTGTGCTGGCGAGAGATGGTTTTCGTGTTCTTTATCATTCCTGGTAGTCATGTTGTGCATGTGTGGTGTGTGTTGCTGAGCGATTTGCTATGAGTGGGGTTGCATTTAATCATGTGTCGCGAAATGGCCGTGCAGTTTTTAAAAAGGAAAGTTGGTGAAGAGGTATTGTATTTGTTGGTTGTCGTGCTCGCTGATTACGCCTTTTATTTGGTAATAGTTGGGTCATATTCTGCGGTATTTAAGTATTTATTTTGCCCAACGAGTTGACTATGCATAGCTTTGCTTGCCTAATTGAGGATCTTTGCAAGGGATTATTTCGTTCCCTCTCATGCTGATCGTCTTCGGCATCTAACACGAAATCTGTTCAGTTCATGTGCGAATAGGTGTTAGTCTAGGGGCTCCAATGCGATGCTTAATTGCGGTGGCATATTATTAACTTAGGTCAGAAATGTATATTCAGGTTCATTTAGGAGCATGATAGGCTGTTTGCGATCTCAAATGAACTTGGTCTACTGTTGACATGGGCCCAGATCGCTTGATTTCTCCACCCTCATCACCGACGATACGACTTGAAGGTGTCGATTAGGGCACTGTTTGGCACACCCTCCTTTCATTACTACCACCGTTTTTGGCTGGTTGACTGGTTTTCTCTTTAGATTAGAAATGGAGCTGCCTGATCTCTGTGCATTTTATTAATTTATTATTCCTTCTCGCTGAACAAGTACATGTACTACTTTCTTGGCGGTTTGGTCCTTGACTATGTGGTGCTGTGAATAGACAGACTCATTTAAATTTGACTGTGTCTGAACAGGAGTTTTGCAAGCTTACCTTTTTTCTGCGTGGATTTCTCACCTCTTCTTGGGCAACTCCTGGTTGACATTCCAGGTAAAATCAAGCCTGAGTTATTGAAAATGCTCAAATTCTAATGGCTTATTCCGGAAAAAGACGCACTCCAACTTCATACTTTAATGTGAGGCATCGGTTTTGCGATCTAGCTTGGGTCGTTGCCACGATTGTGGACAAGGTGTTCGATCCACGACGTTGTGCGCTAAAAACCAGTGAAATGATTTGGTTGTGCCCACACTTCGCCAAGTGAAGTGGGAAGGTGGATGACATTGACATATTTGTCAGTAGTTGATAACTTCTTTGGAGCAGTTAATTGCACATGGGACCGAATGTGCCTTTGAGGGATGTCAGAGAGAGGTGGTCTTAACGATGACGTGACGGCTGTAGTCATCTGTCAGATCGATTTTACTTTGCCAGAGTAAACCTCCAGTTCAACTGCTGGGAATTGATCCACACTCCTTCGTTAGGGACTGTCAGATATTATTATTGGTATGAGTTGCAGAAACAGTTGGCAAACGGGTGTGATCACGTGCCTGATCATCTTCCAGCCTTCTGTTTCCTCACTTCCCTCATCCTAGCGAATTTACCCATGATGTACAAGAGTACTCCAGCATTTGTGTCCAAGTCCCACTTTGTTCAGCCTGCCCGCAAAGCCCCACTTCGACATTCGCATCACTCGTGTCTTTCACGCTGCAGTGATTGAATAAGCGCTGTCACGCACGCGAATTTCAAATCACCGTCTCCACGTCGCCGATCGATGCGTCATCCAGATTGCAATTTTAGCATTTCAGTGAGGTTGTGATGATGTTGACTGAGAGGGGAGTGTTCTGTGCGATTTTTTTGCTCGCTTACGTAGGCGTGGCATTGTTGAATTACAGCAGTGCAGTTGGCCTAGAAGAGTGGTGCGTGCTGTGGACACTGGTTCGGTTGCTGGAGGCCACTGTCAGCTGTGAGTGTGCCAGTGATTTGCCCTCTCCCTTTCGCTCACCTTGCACTTGGTAATGTTGATGTTGCCTTGTAGATGCGTCAGGTACGGCTGCCTTACCGAGGGACCACCGAAAATTCTCAGTGGGGCTGCAGGTGTCGGTGCGGGCACGTAATGTAGCATTGGTAGTAAAGCTGCCTTCCACTTTAGTGAACCCAGACCCAACCAGCCTGGCGGTCGTTGGGGTCATGCGCCTCGTTGACACCGACCCAAGTGAGTCCCACTGTCTTCATTACCATCCTCAACTCACATTGTACGTGTTGCATAGGAGTTCTAGCTCAAGACTTGGTTCATGCTTTTGTGCTGCAACAGTTTCTTCACAATTGGATGCCTTGCAGTAGCAACTTGTCTGTTGTTTTGAGCTAATAGCGTTGGTCTGATCGTTGCTACCGCTTTGCTCCTACATGTCTCCTTTCTACGCTTTTAGAGCGAAAACGCGAGCCCAGGATGAAGAGGAGTCGCGAAGTCAATGGCGATTGTTTTGTTGTCGCCATGGTTAGGAGCCGATCCCCATTGTGCAGTTCCTGTCGCTTTCCCTACCTGATCCTCATTCCCCTTTACCCCACGGCATGATTGTGCGAATGGAATAGAACTTCCACTGCATTAATACCTTGCCTCTACGATTCATGTGGGCAGAATCAGGAAGAAGGTTGTGACACAAGTAGTATGCATTTCAGTTGCTCACTTTCCTGTCCTTGTGCTTGCATTGGCTGGACGTCAGAGGGAAACGGTAATGACTGCACAGGTGTGCATGGAGACGGTGAGATCTACGTAGGTTAGTGTGGTTACACAGGCATGTCGTCTGTCACCTAAGGGAATAATGGAGGGGCATAATGATGCGAATTACACGCCACTGAGCAGCGTCACAAATCTAAGATACGGTTCTCGACTGGTGAACTACAACTGATTTGCCTGATTGTCGTCATAGGTGAGTAATTGGAATCTGCTGTAAAAGGGTCAAAGAATGAGTCCACGAAATTCTACGGATGCTTGAACTATTCTTGCCGTATCCGTTCTACCGTCCAGACGAGATCGTGCGTTTGGCTGTGAGTTAACGAGGAGTTCAATGTAAAGACATACCTGCCGCTCAATTGATCGCAACTGAAATCGAATGTCAAACAAGCAAGGTGTTGCAGTAGAAGTGGTAAGGGAGTAGAGTGAGTAGGCGATTGGACCGATGGCTGTGCTGGGTGAGGAATGAGGATGTAGCAGTCTACTAATAAGTGTATAAGTAGTGCAGGATTGACACAAGCCTCCACTCGTATACATCGTCTAAGCAGGGTCGATTCATTTAAAGAGGATTGTTACCAGTTATGATCGAATTTGGCTAATAACAGGAAATTGAGGGCATGCTTATCAGTCCATGATAAGAGCCTCCTACGCCCACCACAATTCATTACTGACGCCTTCTTCACGCCAAGTCACTCTATCACATTCCTTAGAATGTTTTAATACCTAAATTACATCTTGTCGCATTTACCACGTCAGAAATTCTGGTGGGTTTTTCAATAGAAATTTTGGAAAGATGTTAATTCCATGTCAGATTGCACGAACGTTTACACCCTTTTAAATGCAGCGCTGCCAGAACCGCCACACGTCCATCCAAACAATCGAGAATCTTAGCTGACCGATGGGCTTTGCTGACTGGCTGGTGAAAGGAATGATTAGTACTGACAGGCGACCTCTTGCCACCTAAGCGCAGCTTCATTTGGGCAAGCTACTTTTAGATTTTGGATGGTACTGTCTCAGGTAGGTCTGATTAACTCTGAATCTGTTGTGAGGCTGATATTCATATTCTTTGCAAATGCTGCATATATTTGCCATTAAAATTACTCCAGTTCTCAGCACAAATAGCAGTGTGAATTGCATAAAATGTGTGGATTGACACCGCCTGCTAAGTCAAGAGAGATGGATTAAATAAACTTGCCTACGGATGGAATGGAATGATTATAATAGAGTGAGAGTTCACGTGGAACATTTCATGCATTTGTCAATTGTAAGCATCGATTCGTTTGATTTCAGGCAAAGTTTCGCTTACCACTACGTCCGTCAAGTCAAAATGGAACATTCGTGAAGAGAAAGACGAGAGCGATTTAGCATAAAAGGCTTTGGCAACCCAAACTCTCGTTTCAAGCTCTGCCTGACTAGGAATCCGTCTCTTATCCTAAAAGTCTCGCATTCACGTTTTTTGCTGCTTTGTCTGTGATAGGTAATTCCATGTAATGAAAAGTGATAAGAGGCGTCGTTTCATGGTACGCAAGAATCAAGTTGAACTACTTAAATTACACTTTGAGAGGCACCCAGGCCAGAACGACGCCTCCATAGGACAAGAGGGATCCATGGCACAGCAGACCAGGCAACGAAAGCGAAGTGTGCTAAATGTTTGTGTGAAAAACCTTTCTAACTTGCCTGATTTCCTTAATTCCGGGTGGAGTGTTCTCGTCTTATCTGCCAGGAGAATTCCTTGCTGGGGAAATGGATGGACGTTCAGTTCTAATGCTACCGGTGAATTGAATAGAATTTGTTGATTCCTGACAGTGTCTCCTGGTTTGTTGTGCTCCCTCTTCCAACCTTGCTTAATACCTCTCAACTCCTCCTGCGTCCAGGAGGTCATGAATTCGCACATGCACGCTACTGACACCCAAGTATCGCAAATGACACACACGTGCTTGGTCGTCGGATTGCTACGTGTGAGGGAGCAGAGTAGACTGTGCCCTCCGCGTATAACTGCGATGCATCTGCGATCCACAGTTAGCAATTCAACAATGCCATTAAAGCGTTAATCGCAAAGGGGCAGTCTTTCCTTGTGCGGTAAAAGAAAACTAAACGAGAGAAGTAGAGGCGAATCGGTCAATCGGACGGCCAACTGGTCAGAACAGTAACACCAACAACTTTTGTGGCCACGTTGGATTCTGACGTGGCAAATTATGCCAATTTATGATTGCATAATGTCCTTAGTTTGGTGAGGCATTTTCCACGCTCGCGGTCCTACAACAACTCGAATTCCATCAAATAGAAACAGTTTTCATCTTATCAGCATTTGACTAGGCTCAGATGCTACCAACCTTGAGTAAAGGCATGCACCGTCATTGCAATTACTTTGTGCTGCCGTGGGGCTTCTCTAAGGACGGAAGCGAATCGCATCACTGGAATACATACTTACATATTTGTAATTGGGAGGGATTCATGCCGCCGAAGTGGCACTCACAGCAGCACTACTGGACGAAGTAAACAGGTCATTCTGTCAAAAGACCGTGACTTGAACAATCAACTGCCATATCATAAGGCAAACTTCCTTCACAGTGGAATCGGCGGTGAGGGATAACACACACAAGCCAACCGCGTCAGTCACACCAGTCTCGGCATCTGAGTGGATGTTTGACTGCAATGCCAATGATCCCTCCTGACGTTCCAAATGCCCCTGGGTTGTCATCCGATTTGGAGTTTGACTTCAAAGAGGGGCGATTCCGCTGTTCAGCAGGCGTATCCATAGCACGACCTTGAAAGAACGGCCTTAAGGCAGACAACTGAAATGTAGTACAGGTTATGATGCTATAGTCCCCCATGGTTGGGGTTTCGAGTTTGCGCACACATTCTATGTCTGTGTGCGGATATGGTGGGACAGCTCTGTAGCAATTTCTGCCTAGGTAGTGCACGAATAGCGTAGCCTCCGTTATGAGTGGATTTCACGTAGGACAGGGGACTAAGGTAGTTGGCAGAGGAAGCCATTATTTGGAGTGACATCGTAGCCTTTACGCCTCTATCACTCCACTTAATTTTGTCACGCAGCACTAAACACCGAGATGGATGTCTCCAGAAGCTGAACCAGCCTTCCACCGCCACTAATACTGGGCTGCTTGGTTTTAGGCTAATCAAACAAAGGCAACACTCGAACAGAATCTGGACGCTAAGCATACAGCAAAGGACCAGGCTACTGCCACGGCTCATGGTTGGCTAACTCGGTGAAGGCATAATGACCAGTACACTGATAGCATCTCCATCTAAACTCTGAGTTGGGTGCACAACCAGCCTACCCCAGCAATGAGACAATGATGCAATCCACGTTCCGAAGCTAGTGGGCATTAATTTGATTGCATTTTGTGACACACTCATTGAGGAGCGAGAAGGATTTCCCCTTTCTACGTAAACACAATGCCCATGCAGTCGTGTCCCAGCAGCTTGCACCAATCCAATTATCCTGCATGCAATGCACAAGTTCCACTGAATTTGCAGGCCAAAATATTGAGCACCTTTGTAGTAGACAATGCATGTCAACCTATAACTCGTTTGATTGTTACAGTATTTGATAGCCAAAGAAGCTGAGGCCATATCCGAGGCTGTTAAAAGACGCAATGCCTGTTTAGCTTCAGGGCGCCGATGATTTTGCCGCATTCAGCATAAGTTCTATAAAGCAGCACCTTAAATTTTGTTCTCACAAGCTTCGGCAGAAGCGAGAACCTGCTTCTAGCAATTCACGATTCCATTTCAAGCACATGATTCCCATTCGCTCCTTTTATTTGAAGAAGTTAATTTAATTTAATTTATTTTTATGAAAACACCTGATATTTACAAGTGCGTCGCTATGCTCACCTCTTTTTATAGCTTGTTATCTATAGCCTGATGCTCGTTGAAATAGACTTGTGATGAAGACGTCACCATTGTCTTCCTCTGAGTGGGAATTAATGTAGTCGTTTGAAACGTTTTTTTACTGTGGCAGAAGACTTAAGTTTGTGCACGCAAGATTGTTTGAGAAAATACTGTGAGTTAGATAGCCAGCCCCAACGAATGCTTGATTTGATGTTCAGATGCTCCTCACTTCGTCTCTTTTCCTCCGAACCGTCTAATTATAAGCGTAGCAATAGCTGACATGCAGTAGCAGACACCGAGACGTATTTCTCTGTTCCGACTATCACTACCGTGCATCCCATAACCACAAAGCCAAGTGCAATCGCCATGATGATGTGCAGCATCACCAACCACATCAAAGAAGAAGCTGGTTCATGGATCAAACAACACACCTTCCTCTGTGTGCCCGTGGAGAGCTCAGTGTTGGCGCTTCGACGACACATTCTATGCAGTCCAAAGATCACTGCAAGTAATGTCTTTTGTTGTGCTTCCTTCTTTTATGCTCTTGGGCGCATCTGAAGTGCAATTTAGGCCATATTTGGCCCACGGAGATGCTCTTAACAATTTTCAGTGTTTTGGATGTTTCTTTGTAAGAGTTTGTCTTACGTCTAATATTCTACTATTTTGAGCTAGTTCGCGGCCTTACAGTGATGCATTCACGCTTTGATTCCACGTTGGTGCCGAACTAATGTAGATCCTGGGTTGGACAGCACCGACTTTGCTTTTTTTGACTAACATTACAATCTCTAGGTGCTGATCAATTGAGAGAAATCAACTTAGGCTTGGTGAGCTTTAGGACTTGTGGTCTGCAGTGGTAGTCATAATAGCACTGAACACTACATTGGTCACAGCACGTGGCTCGGGTGGAGGTACGGTTGTCTTAAATGTGAGTAACCTGTGATTGATACAAATTTTGCTGCTGAACCACAAATTACCAAAGCTATTTTAAGTAAATGCAATAACTAGGAAGAAAATCCAGTAACTAACAGGTCTGCATCGGAAATTATTCGTGCTGTGGCTTGTGGGTAACCTCTGAACTAATGCGGGTGATTAAGAGGAGAAATTTGTTGCACAGCAGCGTTAGCCTTTGATATTCGAGCCTTGATCTGCTATGCCCTTTTAAGCACTCCCTGTCAAGGAATCTACTCATCGACAACATTCAGCGCCATTGATTAAGCCTCATGTGCTCCTTCTAGTTCTGCCACGTCTGCATTTTACAAAGAAGCCTACCATAAGAAGAGGGCAGCGTTTGTGTTGCAATGCGCATTCCCTTTTCCGTACTACGCAGTGATATTTTGCTGCCAAGGTTATTTGTTACCGCAGTTGCCCTGTTAGGCCACTCACCTCTGTTCATTCCAGCTGGATGAATGCTTGATGGTTGTTCTCTCCATGAGCCTCTTCGCTATCAGATGCTCTGGAACGTGTCACGATTGTAGAGATTGGGAACAAGTTGCACTGCCCCGCAGCTTCATTTTTTCTCCTAATAGACATGAAACACATGCAGTTGCTACTATGCTAAATTTTTTCTAACTACTTTGCAACAACGAGGCACTTACAGTTGCGGTTGCCTGATTCGAAGGCGAGCAACGCTTGCATAGGTACAAGGCAGATCACTGTACGTTCCACTGCGTTCTTTTGTCTTCTAGAAATTCCTTTCACTTGCGCCTAAAGGGGTCCCAGTGGAAAGAGCAGTGATTGCTATTGTGAGTTCCTCACCACATGTCCACCAAGGGAGTCTCGTCATGGTAGGCTGCTTCACAAACTTGGCCGACTAAAATTATAAAGATACGCGTAATCACAACGATCACTTCAGATTTTCTAAATTGAGAGGAGGGAGATTTGTCAGCATGGAGTGCCCATTCTGTCGATGGTAACTGAGCCCCTAATTCCACAAGCTGACACCTGCCAAACCATGCCAGAACTTTGGATGTTAAAAACACACGCACGCACACACAAATTTGCAGAGCGATGGACGAGTAAAAGTGCCAAAGCTGTACTCTTCCAAGACTGCCCATAGGCTTTCCTTAAATTTGGGAAAGAGTATGACTGGAATTTGGACCTGGAAGAAGTCTTGCCCCCATCAAACCAGTCTAGTACTCCGCAGGCCCAGAAGGAGAGGGAAAAAGGCAAAAGTGCAGCACAAGGTTTTTATGTTGACAGTTTAATAAAACCAGACAACCTAGTAGGGGATAGAATACAAACAAAAATACTGCATACAGGAGCTTTCATTCATTCAAACTCCTATCTGATTGTGCAGTAAATTAGCGGTCTGCAATTCTTCCTCCCTCGCCTTGTTGCACATTTCATCCACCTTAATTCAGTTGTTGGCAAGTCAGAGGAGGTGCTGATCGCAGCAGTCGTGTCGATCCTTGAATCGCCTTGATTGGACGTAATAAATAAAGTATAGCCAGAAAATGAGTGGTAAGTCGACAGTGACATCTCGCTCGTCCCCGTACGAAATGTGTGCGGATTGTCTAAGCAGTCAAGGTACCACTGGACCTCCTCTGATCCACCTTAAAGACCATTCATTAGGAGTCTGAGGCTTGTAGTGGAAAGGGCGGTGTTACCGAGACTGCAGCGTCTAGCATTGGTGCAAATTACTACCCTCTTGTATCGTCTGCAGAGGGTCGGCTTAGTTGAATCCATTGACGGTTTCAATCAAACTGGGCCAATGACAAGAAAGCGAGTTCGTGTTTGTCTGTTTACTAACACCATGTGAGGACTTACGCCGCACAACCTGCGTTAGTTTAGCATTTGTTTTGGTGGTATGTACACCTGTCCACGACTATAGCCTCCTACGCCTTCTGTGATGCATTAGTGGCACATTCCTTGCATTGGGTCACTAAATCGCATGCCTTAGGCTGTTATGATATTTCAATCCAATCGTGGTAGGTGTTATACTGGCAACGTTAAAGCGGAAGATAATCACATGCTAATTTACACGAGCGACAGCTATGAGAGCACCATGAGGCATAAGATAGACACCGACAGACGTAAACCCATATGGCAATCATTCAGACACAGACCACTTCCTCCGCAAGAGGAAGTACACCGCCTGGTGGAGCAGATAGGCCAAGGAATCACAGAAGTTGATGAACGCAGCCACAAAAGGGTACGACTACTCATCACTCCATCCTCATTATTCTACTTCCTCCCTACGCAAGTTCGTTTGACCTATGTCTCAACAGTCAGCATCCAGACATTGGCAAGCGAGGTGGCATGCTCCTTAGTACAGTGGATTTCTCTCATCTCCTAGTACACAGTGCATCAATTTGCTTACACCTAAACACTAAAATTATATCGACATGCTATTCTCGCCTTGAACGGAAATGTCATGGGCATAGCTATAACACAAACAGATGGAGAAACGGCTGCAAGACCGAAAGTTGACCATGAGCTTGAAGACATGCCCTTCACTTCAACGCGTTGTTGATTCCTGTGGTACACAGCCTCGTCGAATGGGAGAGAGGTTATGCTGACGTCCGTGTGAAACAAGTGAGTGGTTGGCAAGCTCAATACAATCGGAAAGAATATTGAGTCTTTCAAAACTGCTTTGCACCATCTCAAGCGACACTCTTTATCAAATCGAGCGATGGCGGTTGGCAAGGGGTACTAACGCCAGTAATGCGACTGCGGGTGGATCGCTTCCTCAGCAATGTGAAGAGGGAAACAAACATATAACCATCAGCTCAAGTACCAAACACAGACAAAGTGAGTGAGGGAGTTGCAATGCAAAGTAAGCCGATTACAACCATTGCAACCGTTTAGTACTCCAGACACCACCTAGAAATGAGAACGTTTGGTTTCATGCTGGTTAAATGAAAGCCAACAGCACGATACAACAGCGTGGGAAAGGAAAGGGTATGCGCATATGAAGGTAGGCGCTGCCTCGCACATTAGTCGGGATCGAATGCGACGATTTTGTAGTGTGAATCACACTTTTGACCGAAATCACTAAACATCATGCAGGAATAAGTAGTTCACTACTCCGAACTTGTCTGTGATCTACAAGGATTTCCTGACATTAATTTATGAGATCACAGTAAAGAAAATGGGTTCGTTATAGAGAAAAACCAGAGGAATGTGACGAAAATGGTTAAAACACTCCATCAATCATAACATGCTGCATAGATTCTCCAACAGCACCTTCAGAAATAGTTCTACAAGACTTAGATGAGTAGCCGAGCCACGTGGATGTGAAGACGTTGGTTGCCTCACACGAAAGAAACTGGTGACCCCGATGCACTCAGTAGTGCTTGGTTCTGCTAAAATGCATGTCTTAGGGCAGCATAAGGAGACCAATTGCTAAAACTCAGTGGAGTTTAACACAGATTGCTCGAATGGATATGTATGATATTCAAGACGTTGATTTGGTATGTTCGCCTGACCGTGTAACATCTACAGCTTCTCAACGGCATTCATTTATTTAAAGTCAGCTTTTTCTGCACGCAAGGTCAATATGCTTAGACGTCTCTGCCTTTTCTTCGAGAAAAGACTAATTTTCCAACATAGGCTGGTTGGTCATTTAATCAACTACTTTGCCAGTGCACTTCGTTAACTTTGCCTTGAAGGTCTGCGAATTAGCTGGAAAATTTGGATTCACCACGCATCGTCTATGTGTACGGGCATCAGTGCCTCCACTGGAGCTCATTGAAGTGACCAGTGGAGAGTGCAGTTTGACTGTGACTACGGATCACAAGTCGTAGTGCTCACCGAAATTAAGTTGATGTCCTCTCATTTGAACAACGTCTGGAGAGCGTAGGGTCCGTCGCTGCAATGTAAAGTTGGCGCTATCAAACACCAGAATTTACAACATGAGGAAGGGACTTGGTAAGAAATCACATGCAATCAGTGCTTTCGTGGTATTTGATTCAATCGATGTGTAACTTTGATGCAACAGCACTTCTACCTCTGTGCGCATAGAGAAGCCCGCGCGATTATAAATAGCTAAACTAGTTTACCTCACGCAATGCCTGCAAGGCAATGCGCCACAGTTCTATTGTCAACCACAAGCGTCTACCTCGATGTTAATAGCAACATTGTCGCCACTTCGGTCTTTGTACCCATAAAGGCACAGGAGTAATAATCTACCCGCCATCCGGCAATCACAAAACACCTTTTAGTTTGTTTCGAATCTTCAACTACCTCGTTCACCTATGAGCAAACGAAGTAGTTTTAAGCCTACCACCCCATTGAGCACAAGCTTCGCCTTTGCTCTGCCCTCTTTACTAATGGCAACCGCTTAATTAACTCGGATGCCAGCTGCAGTCCTCAGAAATACATTTTTCTCGATGGAAACACGGTATGACCTTTTCTATGGACTTTAATAATTCCAACAAAGAAAAACAGGAAGTTGTCGGTTTTCGTTCAGTTGCATTTGCTAGCTGCCGTTGTGCACTGTTGCGCATGCGATGGCATCACGTCAAGCAAACAAAAGCATTGTTTTATAAATCAACTCATCATCAGCTGTTAGGTGTGCCACAACAACTCTGAATTAAGTAGTCGAAGGAATGAATTTATTCACAGAAAAATGTGCGTTTGTAATGCAAATCACGATCCTCTGCCACTATAGTGCTTTACGTCGTCAAGAGGCAAACTACCCGTGTTTAGCCATGAAAGAGAAGGGACTGCTGACGATGGCTTATGCTGCCAATTCGGTGCCTCTGCGCAGAAATGCGGCCTCTTCTAACCATTAATATGTGTTTGTAGAAAGCACCCTCGAAACACGCTTTGTGACTTAGGAAACACCATAATGAAAGTTAATTAAACACAGAAGATGGAACACTGGCTGGAATAAAATTTTACTTCACTACTGAGGCTCGGAACATACATCGTAGTTATTGCAGAGAAGAGCAGAAGGGAATAAAAGGACATGGATTTGCTTAAATCACTGCCGACGGATGCGCTGAAGCGTTGTCGCGCTCCTCCATTTGGCCTTAGCTGCTCCCTTCACCACTGGCGGAGGCGGTTTGCAACACGGCCCACTGCAACGCCTCACCTATGTTGACGAGCAATTCACCGCGTTGGTGGATGCGCCACACCCTCCACCACTCACATGAGTTTGCACTCACCAGAGACGCTACACCCTCACGGACAATACCATCGATGAGTCTGCTGAGGTTGCCAATGAAGCACCCAAAATGATCACGTGCAGACATCGAAACCTCTGTTTGTTCCGGTTCAACTTGCCGGATAAGTAGTATCGGAGGTCGACGCATTCCTTTGGAGGCGATGTTGGCGATAGTGGTCATGAGGTGCCTCAAGAGAAACCATTGATAGAGTCCAAAATGATGCTGCATTGTAAAATTCATCGTGTATATCACTATGTCGAATGAGCAGATGAAGGCGGCCTGAAGTGACCTGAGATAGTTATACATTTCTGTACCAAAATTATGTGTAAGATAGTATATCCCACCTCGTTCTAAAACAAAATGTGCTAATATAAGAGGCTGGAGGGCACCCGAATCAGCTGTGAGGCATTCAGTCGACAAAACGTGGATGGTTCTGTTGTGAAGAGGCAAACCTAGTTGTAGGCGACTTGCACTGGATTGGCAATCCTCGTGGTAGTATCGTATGGCCTTGCAAAGGATCGTTGTCTCCGACTCCGTCTGTGCCTCTGTCAGTGCAAGCGCAGAGTGCAAAAGGCGGTAGAGTTTTGCGTCCACCCAATCTAGCTGCCTCACGTATTTGCGTAAAATGCGTTTGATGGTGAGAGAGTTGAGAAGGCACTTCATGGTGGGCATTGCCTCCACCAAATTGGCTATGTCTAAGCCGTTGAGGTATTTGCAAATTTTGATTTTCAAAAACTTGTCTAGCCCCTCCATCGTGGACACAGCAGTCGGAGCAACTGAACCTCACTCCCAACCTGTGATGCATTTAACCTCTAGCACGGATCAGGGGAACGAATCACGATAATAAGCGCATATATTCTGTGAGTCCTGATGTTCGAGAAATGTGTTTGACGAGGGTTCACTACTGCTCAGCCTATGATTTACACGTCATCTAAGCGGGTGTTTTGCACAAGTTTTCGAGCCAGCGAATTACACGATGACAGAGTGCTTCTAAATTCTACGTTCTAGGGCGTTCGAGCGCACAGCGACGTCAGTTAAGTTGCTGGAGGCTGTGGGCTAAAAAGGCACATTATATTATTTCGCTTATTCTATCTACTCAATGCGGCCTCATTCATTCCTCGCTGACCTTCTTCAACCTCAGGAATGCTAACAGCACTGTCGTCCTCGATGTTAAAGCAAAAACAAAATGATGACGAAGGCCAGGAAAATGATGCAGTCGTGGACACTGACCAGACCTATAATTACGTCAAACCACGTCACTTCCTAATAGCGCAAGGTCCACTCTCGCTAGTAGACCCTTCGGTATACAGAGTTAATGACGCTATGCTTGCCTGATTTTAAAATACCTCACCATCAAGGGCATAAATCCACCGGCATGACACTCTTTGCTGTCATCACCCTCCCACCATCTAATATCAGCGTAGGCAAATTCACGAACACGAGCCGTCCATGACTCTGTTTGAGAAGACTTTGTGCACCGAAGTCAACTCCGCCCCAGAATCACAGGAGATGGTTAACCAGTTGGCTACTTTCCATTAACTTGGCTGTGTAGCAATGGGAGGGGTTATTGCATGCCCCCAACTTATCCACCACATTATAAACAAAAACAGGTGGCATAGGATAGGATCACTCCTGTGGGATCGCTAAGTCTTCTACCAGATACGAGAGTGTCTGTGAAGAACAAACATCTTCGCAATTCAGCTTGCATATATTTTTACTGTCTTCCATCCGATCACGGCTGGAACATTGCGCTTGCCAATGTCCATCGCCTCGGTGATTTGACCGTGATACGTATCGAGGCGACGTAAAGGCGTGCACCAATTATAATTAATTCGTTGAGTGGATACAATGTGCCAGTGAAAAGTGACCAAGACTTAATTTTTAAATATGTTGGTTATGAGACACTGCCTGTACATTTATTAAGAAAACACGAAAACCTGATGCCCTAATACCCTGTGAGTGGAGACATTTTATGCAAATTTACCCTCCATTGAATCGTTGGTTTGCAGAGCTTTGTAGCATTGATGAATAGCAGCACTGCTCCTACCACCTATTGCTAACACAGTTTTGCCTCCCATGGCCTCTTAAAGAGCATTCGCCCTCGATACCGCGCCCTTCAGAAGTGGTTATCATAAAATGCGATAAGAAGCTCTCAAGCAGCTAGTCTAATTTTGCAAGTAATATGTAAAAGGTCCAACAGTGGAGGTTAAGTAGGTGGATCGAGATTCGAGTTCTAGTTACTGTGAGAGAAAGCGAATGCATGTTCACCGTCTGGATATCGCTAGAGGCCGACTCTTAGCCAAATCAACCCTCTCACTGCCAATCTATGAACCCACCTAACTTGCGTGCAACTAACTAACTAACATATCACCCACACATTCGCATGCCATGCTGTCGTGTGCTTTTATGTTCAAGAGGCTTAAAAAGAGCAGGCAGCTTATTTTGTCTTCGTCTGTCAGCAAGATACGATGGCTGGCTGCCAAAACAAATGCGCCCCAAAATTGGCACTTCTACTTCGAAAAGACATGCAAAACTTGTTCGTGACAGCCCTTGTGCTAGTCAGCTGCACAAAAGTGATGAGTGATTCCTTGTTAAAATGAGACCGTCTTTGCCTGGATCGGAGCATCTACAGCCAGCAGTCTCTGGTAGTGGGAGCCAGGTAAAATGTATCGATACTTGCTCCCAGTTGCTCTCACATTGATACTGACGTGCCACCAGAGTTGGAAAAGAAGATGACGATTGTTGCCTAGGCTTGATGAAGGAAAACTTACACATGCGCGTACTGGACCCATTTCAGCCTACTTACTGACGTCGCTACGAAGAAAAAGTAGGCAACATTTATCCGGGATTTGTCATTTACAATTGCCCAAAATTGATGTTTTATTTGCATTTGAGTGGTGGCTGGTTTAGGGTATCCACAGGAGATGAGTAATCCTGTTGGGAGGATTGCGCAGCCTTACAAAGAGCCTTTGTCATCGACAATATCTCTGCCCCTAAATCGACATCTGCCTTCACACTTGTAGAGAGCAGCATAGTGTCAGGTACGGCCATACCATTTGTCTCATGGAATGCGTAAATTGCCTTGGAAACAGCAGATTTGAGGATCCACTACGTGCTGGACATTACTTCGCAAGCAACAACGAGACTCGTGCCTTTGAAGTAGTAGCTAAGATCCTCTCTGTTGCAGACAGAAAAGCGCTTTTCAACCAGTCTGCCTACCAGCATGTGGAGCTCTCGTTGTAGGCCGAGTTTGGTGGGGCTCACGTACTTTCCATCAACATGCATTAAAAAAGGTGAGCTATCGGTAGCTTGCGGCTGACTGCAGTATCGTCCAAAAGTTGCTCAAATCATTGCTTTGCTACTCGCCATCAAAGAAGAGCCTGACCCCATCAGTCATCGCTGTGAACCAGAGAACGATGGAAGTGAGGTTGAGATTGGCTCCATTTGCACACCACAACGTATACCGAATGGAGTAGGGGCTGTCACGGATTGTGAGAGGCACGTAGTGAAGGTGAGTGAGTGAATGAGGGAGTGATGAGGAGGAACAACAGTAAAAAATAGAAAAGGGTTTCAAAATGTTCATTGCATGACTTTCCGTGTACAGGCACACATCGTTAATACCCCTATCACCACTTCCCTAGTTTAGTAGACTAAAGCTCTCACAATCTTCCCATCAACATTGACTTAATACAACAGTTGCTGCTACATTCATTGTTTGCATTCAAGTTGGCATTCATGATTAATCTGGGGAGGGTGTGGTTTGGATTGTATGCTTTTCAAGACTCCACGACCTTCTATTCGACTTCATGGTGTACGAGATGCACCCTTTGATGCAGTGCCCTGTTTAATCAGAGCTACAAAATAACAGGAAAGGGTGAAACGTGATATCAAATTGTAGAGCGACAAATATCTCATTCATAGGATATGCATTGAGCACGTCAACTGTGCCACTCGATGCGATGCGTTTTCAAACCAGTCAGGAATGGAAGTGCTGCCCTCCATTCTCATCACCAACTCTTGCTATACCCCTGTTCCCTTGATGGTGATCATCTTGTTGCCACATAGTGCAGAAGTGTACATTCTAAACGGTAGAATAGAGACTGCAGAACATTTAGATGGAGGAGGCAGAGAGTTGGCAGAAGAGAGGGAATATCAGCATCTGACCATATGTTTGTGGAATTCATGTGAGCTTTAACAAAGTCAGCACCGACTTCTGATTGGGTAGTTCTGAGTTCAAGTCCCACTCGCCATGAGCAATGCAGCTAACTCGTTCCCACTCCGCACTCTGTGTGGTCTCAATTATCACTAACCTAATTGCATTGATTGTCTATTTTATAGCAAATAGCATTCAGTTGGAGAGTTTAGCACTTTCGCATTCCCAACATCTGTTAACCGTTTTTGCACGGTCATTACAACTCGCACTTCTTGCATCATGTCTTCGGATTCTGTTGACGAGTGTGGGTTAAAATAATCTATCTGATGCTTTGTCAGCCTGTTGGATACAGAAGTGCACAAAGTTGGGAGGAGATTGTGCTACTAATTGTCACGATTTGTTGCGGACATGAACGACGTGTCAATGATCTGGTTCAAGTGGTCGTAACATATAGGCTTTCGAACTCACATTGTTAGGTTGGCTTGGCTTCCGTTTGCTCTTGAGTCTCCTTATGCCTTGAGACGCACGCACGCAAGTGGGATTACATTGAGAACCATTTTGAGTGCTTTTTATTTTCGTCCAAATTCCTAATGGTCTTCAATGTTGCTGCCTCACCCACACCCACAGGCGTTTGTGCACCCTTTCGAAACAGTGCCAACCGACTGTTTCATGGCAACTTCCAGTGTCACTAATCCCCATGTTTGAAGAGAAAATGATGACAACGTGACAATCGACTATTGTTGTACTGAATGAAGTGTCGCTGGTGAGCTGAAAAGCAGCAAAATGACCCGCAGAACTGCTTTGCAGTCCAAATGCACCAGATGAAATTAGCATGCTTATAAGAAAGTTAAGGACAAGCAAAAAACAGACTGACTAGCCATTTTGCTCAACATGTGCATTACTTGGTTCGAAGGTGCTTCCACCACTGGCAACGGTCGCAGGAAGAGTCGACAAATCTCATTTGAAAATGGAGCTGCCAGCAGCGGAGCCACTGCATGCATCCCGTCACTTCCGCATATACTTCGTGTCCAAGTCCAATTTAGATGTCGGAGCCTTACCTAGATTAATTTGCATCCTAATTCCACCCACCCCATACGCCCCGTGTAAATTCGTAGAATGCCTCTGCATCATTTGTCACTGCAAAGGTACGATGCAGCATACGACAAATCGTTGCGTTCACCCACGCCATGCATCTCAGGTTATTGCGTAGAATGTCTTTGACAGTGCGGCATTTGAGAAGCCACTTTATGTTGGGCATTGTCTCACGCACATTGACGATGCCTGCGCCATCGCGTTAATCGAAATTTTCTATTTGCGCGATTGGTGGAAGCTTCTCAACCATGGACATCGCAACTGCAGTTCATGAGATCCAATCTCTATTTGTAGTGTGCTCACTTCCACAGAGCTCAGCTGAATGTCTTGAGTAAACATGGGCACGTTTCTCATCAATGCTCACCCAAGAAGGGCTCAGTGTGGCTCTTCTACTAGCTGCAGTATCACCCCTACCGCGCTTTGCATATTCTGCCACCAGCTATGTTACACGATGATTGCCTCATCTAACTACTCAGTTCGCATTGTCTTGACGGTTGTTGGGTGACTAGACGGACAAGCTAATCTTTGTTTACCTTTTGTCAAAACCACATTGCATTTGAATTCTGTGAACAAATTCGTCTATTTGCCCTTTTGAGCTTGTGGCTAGTGACATTCCAGTTCAAAATCGCTCACGGCAAAACACAGGATAGCTCGATTCTTTGATCACTGTGGAAAGTGGCTGCTCAGTCATAGTCTACTCCCAAGTCACACCGCCTTCCTTGACCTGGCCATGTCTGCGTCACTGAGGCATTTAAAATTTTGATTCGCAAAATCTTACTTGGTACCACCACATCAGCCGCGATAGCTGCAGCGAGTGGTTCGCAAAAGGGAGCCATGGCTAATATCTCCCTTTTTATAGAGTTCTGCTTTCATTAGTGTTTACGACCTTGATGGTGAAGGTGTTTCTTCGACTAAGCACAATCAACTGCTTAACATAACAAGCAAATCTACTTTTCAACCCACGACTAAGGAAGAAAATCGTAGCATTGTGGCACTTCCTTAAGGGCAGAGGGAGAAGGATTGGGACTACTGGCATGATCTGAATGCCAGCTCACATGGCTAGGGCAATATGGTCTTCTTAAGCGACCGGGGTGTTAAGTTAATCCTATGCGTAAAAATCAAGCACAAAATATCTAAATTTTGACTTCCGTAACTGTTATACCTCGAGTCCTCACAGAAGTCATAATAAATGTACGTATCATATGAGACTATGGTATATACTTTTGCAGAGTAGGGCAGGAAGGCTAATGACATGGTTTGAAGACCACCTTGAGACAATGAGTCATAAGCTCTGGACACTGAAACGCCTGAGTTCATTTCATTCGGATGTAGTCCCTGCAAGGTGAAATATTTATGCATGAGGACGACTCGTGAACTAATTGCCTAAAGGTGCATGAGGACGATTCGTCAATTTTAAATAGATGAGTAAATACCTCTTGAGAACAACAAATAACTGATAACCTTAGTTAAAATCTCTTTTACAACAAAGACTTTTTTCGCTGTTTGTCTTTTGAAATGAAATTAACAGCCTCTCAAGCTTAAACACGCTCTGCTTGACATTAAATAAAGAAGAAGCGCACATTCCCTCACTAGGCGGCAGTGGCTTGAGAATGTATGTGCGCTCTCTTGTATGCAAGCCCACTTTGCCACAACTCGAGATATGGGTTGAGTGGAGAAATTTGAGTGGATGTGGCAGCTGCAATCATTTCTACACACTCACCTTACCAACCTTGAAAAGGTTCTGACGACGTAAGCACTTGTAAGCCCACACACATGTTCGTGACGCTAGTATCAGTTATTCAACGTCCATGCAGATGGCTCCAAATACGGCGAAGTAGGCCATCACAAAACAGTGCAAATCTTATTCCACAAACCATGCTCGCATGAATTAGGCATATGAATATCGTTGACATTCAACATGGACAACGTTTTTGCCTTTAATGCACCCATTTGTTTCCATCCGGCAATTTGCTCCACTTTACAGTGCATCAATTCCTAAAGAGGGAATTCATAAAGCCCAATAAAATGCTACTTCTAAATTCAGAAATATTTGATACTGAAATAGGTGCCAGCCTCAGACCATTCCAACTTTTCGTTGGCAGGTTCTGAATACCCACTTGAAGGTATCAACCTCGACATCTGAATGCACAAGAACGCGTTGTCAGACATTAGCATTTGGGTCACACCATTGTCACAGTTCGTGGATAAATTTTATTTGGCACCTCATCATCTAACACTTATTCATCAAAATCGGCAGAGACTTTGAACTTATGGAGCAGATGGACAAAATTACCTAAAAAGAATTGCCGAAATGTGTGAGAGCTGAAAGAAGCAAGTAAGCAAAACGCCTCCATTTCCATTGAACAGCAGGCAATAGAAGGTTAATTGGTAAAGTCAAATGTAATGTTAATTGCCATTAAATGTCAGAGAGGGAAAGGGTTACAGACTTGGGCATGCTAGTTGCTAGCAATTTTGTGTAGAGCATTTGCTGGAGCAATCGTGGCAGATTGTGCGGTCAGTAGCAAGGCAAGACCGGACGCCTGCTTAGCAGTAGGGGTTAACTCAATATTGGCGCTCATTTAAGCGCTCTATTCATGTGAGCTTTGCTAACAGCGAGCTAATCACAAGTTGGAATTCAGTATCACTGAGTAAACCTGCCATGTTGACGATGAAGAGGCGGCCTGTGAATCTGCGAATCGAGACTTCCAAGCTCCTTGATGGCACGGGCATCGTCAATGTGTGTGAGGCAATGTCGGGCATGAAGTCGATTCTCAACTCTCTCACCATCTACATGAGACACATGGAGTGGGTGGACGCAAAGCTTTGTTGCAGACTGTATTGGACTTCCGCCGTCGCAGATAGAGTGGCTAAATCAGAGGCAAGAGCAGAGTCAGAAGGGGAGGCTCTTTGCGGGGAAATTTGATGCTACCAAGAGGATTGTTGATTCCATCCTAAGTGCGTTAACCACGGCACAGCTATTCACTTTTCAACGTCTAGAAGCCCCAAATAGATTTAGACCTCCTCCTTGCTTTCATGAGAAGCCATAGCAAGTGCGATTGCACTAGTGAACAACAACTTTACCAAAATTGTTACATTGACGCCATTTATAGCAAAACATTCGCTAGCACACCTAAGTTTGGTATTCACTTTATTGTGAATGATTTAAAAGTGCTCAGTATTGGAGGTCCCTCAAGACTTATTCCTGTCAGTACATTCGATGGTGTGGTGTACATGTTCGATTCTGCACTGCACTGCCAAGTTGAGCGCGTCTTCCACTTAGATTGAAGCACCTCATAAGCCGCATAATCAACATCACCGGCAGTAAGATGACTCGCCCTCCAATGCTGCTAATCCTGGACACGAAGTCGAAGGAGTCAGAAGGTCCGACGTCAAGAAGTAAAATTTTTGAGAGTCTTGTGGCCAATATTCAGGAATTTGGCAAAATTACATTGCAAGGACCTGGTGGGTCTGCAGCTAGCCTCTCACCCTATAACTGGTGGAGGGTTTGTCGCCTGCACTCTCAGGGTGGAATGTACGTGAACATGTACGAAGCGCTGCAGATGGCCACGTAGCAGGTTGCCGAAGCCAACAGGAAAGGTAGCAGCCAAGACGAAAATACTTAGCGCAGCAGAAGTTGATGGAATGCCACGAAGTTAAATGATTGGTGCACAACGAAATACAAATCGCCAAGAGTGGCGAAATTCATGGTGAGCCATGTGGCGCACGATACAATTACCGCACCCTGCAGTGAATTATCAAATAGACATTTTAAATAAGACATGTTAATTATTAATTAAACGCTAATGCATAGGGTGTTCGGATTGGTAATCAGCGAATTAAATTTTACTGTTGAATAAGCTCTCGTGTGCACTAGAGAGTGAGCAAACTTACCGCGCCTCTCACGGCGACTTCGACTCGATTCCTCAGCCGCTTAAGTAGAAATCCTCGCTGGTCTGCTTGGAGCTCAGATGCATTCCTCTGGCATCTTACCCGTTGCTGGAATTCACTACCCTCAGGCGATTCGCTTTATTCAGTAGCAGTCCTACCTCCAGTCTCTGGTTCATCCAACTCAGTGGACACTTCGATCCAGGCGGGTCTTGGGGCACAGACATTCCCCTGAGGCGATGTAATGTGCAGTGGATGTTGGTGACAGGGAGGTGAAGCAATGACCTTTGCAGCTGCACCCCTTTTCCAGCTCACCATTGGCGCATTTTTGTGTGAGCATTTGTTATCCTTGCAATTTTGTGCTGGAGCAGAGCAAATCGTGTGCTGCACCTAAATCAGAATAGAAAATAGGCAGTCGGATGTGTCTGATATTTAAACCAGCCCTCATCACTTTGGCAACACCAAGTCAAGATGTCACTAGATGTTAACTCTCATTTCATAGTGAGTGTCGCCTTTCATCATCATATTAGCTGCAACCAGTCAGGGAAATCATGCATATTCGTGCTGTGTTTGGCTCTCCTCTACTATGAAGGAACTGCACCTTCCAAATGAGCATATTTGCATTCAAATGCAACTCAAAGATATTTGTGAAACCAAGGTACCCACTAAGTGTGCACGATTCGTCATGAGAAGCGAACACGATGACAGAGATTCATTGACCCTAAAACGGCAGCTATTGTTGGACCCAGCTAATCACGATACATGAACTGAAATGCTTCGATGTCTTGAAGGCGGAATGTTGCGTGGGAATGGTGGCTTCGACATCTTCGGAGTCATCAACAATAGCCCCTTATCGGTTCGACGCAGATGTAAATGTTAACATTGCATAAAATTTTGGAGGCAAGAACGGGCTTGACACGTGCACCATACACTTCTAAAGGATGATATCGCCACGAAACAGAAGTATTGGCGCTAATGCTTCCTGTTTTATTTTGCTAGACTACATCGCTCTTGCAATAAATTGGTCAAATAACTGGACTTTCTAACACCGAAATGATTGTAGATGATATTTTGCCGTGATGTTAGTACCATGGTATTTTGATGTAAGGAATTGGTGTCGTTAGTGTTTTGGAAAATGATCAGCAAAGTACTTGAGTGGTGGTAGTTAAGCATAAACGAGTCTTGTGGCAGGTAATGCAATTCCATGCCCCACTAGATAATCAGCTCACATTTTGGATTGAGACTACTTGCACTGTTTGCATCGAATCGGCCTACAAGAAGGTAACACAGTTGAATAGTCCCGAGCAAATTAACCGCCAGCACTGGACTTACAATGCTGCCCTTTTCATGCAATATTCCCAGTTATTCTATCTGCCTTATTGCATTCGACTCTTGAACCACATTGTGTCCTAAATGTCCCGCAGATGTGATGTGTGTGGAGTGAATGCCCACTAAATTCACACATTCCTCCTTTTCATAGTCAAAACAGAATCTGTTGAATGCCAAAGCATGTTCTTACAGTGGCTGGTTAGGTAACTACTGGGAAGCCGATGGCTTATGCCTCTTGCATTAGCAGTGTTAGTGGGACTTGACTACTGCCTACGTCCCTTTACATTGTGCTGTGCTAGTGCCGCGTGTAAACCATCCTTCTGTAGAGGGACATCAATCCACTGTCCTCCTGGCAACGCTTCTCTTGAATAACATCAATTTTCCTAGACACGTTTCCACGTTTAATTCTGGTTTGGAAGATACCGCAGTCAGCCGTGTGAAAGGGACAATTCGACTTTTCGGACTGGCGATTACGGAAGACACTTGGACACCATCATGGATGTTCTGCATATCTCTACTTAAAGCAGACGCCTCACAGGTTGGTGCCGAGGCTCAATGAAGATCGCTTTTGTATCTACAATGTAAAGGTTCCTTCCGAATACCTTCAAGGCAAAGCTCTTGACAGCTTCTGCAAGAAAAGTCCACCATCACCCTCAAATCTATCGTTTTCAAAGGCATGGGATAGCCAAACGCAATACTGTGCTGTTGTTCACTGAGTTGGAGTCAGAAAGAGGACATCTTTGTAAGGCTGAACGATAAATCACTCAAAGGTGACAAAACACCAAATTTTGGATTATTTGAAATTGTGTATTCTTTAAAAATACAGTGACTTAATTTTTAACAAATTCTGTGGTTAGAATGAAGGAGGTGTAGGATACGCATGTGAGGGATTTCCCTTCGTCGCTCTTATAACTAGCTGTTATGATCATATTGGTATCAACGTGAGAGTGTCCAGACTACCACTGCCAAACATCTCAACTACGTGTTCGTGACGAATTCTACGCTGCCGCCAAAGACGAAGTTCTTGCAAATCAAAAACGAGGTTCACTGATGGCAACTATTGTGACCAAGGTGAAGAGACTGACCAAGATTGTGTGAATCAAATTTCGCAACTGTCTCAGAGGCACGAGCATCGTCAAGTCTAGAGAGGAAGGTGTGAATCAGGAGCAGACTTGGACTACGCAGCCAATTTTCGGAGTTATCAAAGAAGCAAGTCATCCTGTGTTTTGCCGTGAGCAAATGTGAAGTAGGCTTTCACTGTCAAGTTCGTCTATGGATATCGAATGCTGAGTGGATTAGACAAAGGTTGAGCGATAAATTGGACGTTTGCCTAATCATCAATAAACGTCAAAATTACGCGGGCTGAGTAGTTTGATGAGACAAACATAAGCTTGGTGAAGGCTGGAGGCCCATGCAATATAGTCGGTGACAGAATCCACAAAACATGTGCTCGAGTTAGACGAGGGTGATGTTGCAGCTGGTGGAGGAGCCACACTAAGCACTTCTTCAGTGAGCGTTGATACGCACCGTGCGCATGTTCACTCAAGGCATTCACCTGAACTCTGCTAGTGGTGAATGCATAACAAGTTGAGAATCAGTCTCATAAAATGCATTTGTGTTGCGCATGATAGAGCGGCTCCCAACACTTGTGCAAATTGAAATTTGTGAATAACTCGATGGCGCGGACATCGTCAATGTGTGTGAGGCAATGCCCAACATGAAGTCGCTTCTCAACAATCCCACCATCAAGGACATTCTACGCAAGTACGTGAGACACATGAGGTGGGTGGACGCAGCGCTGTGTCTTATGCTGCGTCGTACTTTCCAGTGGCGAATGACGCAGAATCTGAGTCAGGAGCAGAGGCAGAGTCAGAGGTGGAGGTGGAGGTGCTTTGCAAGGCTATACGATACTACCAAGAGAATAGCCAACCATGCCCTAAGTGTGTGGGCCAGGACCCACCTAAATTTGATAAATGGTTTCACTATTTGGTGCCCGAATTTGGCACAGATGCTGTGGAATACACCAACTTATTTGGCAATACCCTCGAGCAGTGGACAAATGAGCGTGGACAGCACCTATATGAAAATGCTTTTATCTACTGTGCTCGCACAGATGCCTGTAATTCGGATGAAGAAGAGAGGCAGCAGGACTGTGCGCCTATCGACACTCACACCATCCGCCAATTCCGCTTCGTAATGTGCGTGATGGATTCTGCGTTGCAATGTCACACTAGGCGCCGTCTGCCGTATGCTTTGAAGCACATTATGTCCATCATCGCTCGCATAGCCTTCAACGGGATCCGTCGTCCTCCATTGCTACTCATCCTGGATGTAAATTCTAAAGAGACGGAGGGGATGACGACTGCATGCGGTCATTTTGAGTGCCTTGTGACCAGTCTCTGCAAGCTGAATGTTAGCCCGTGCAAGTGGTGGAGAGTGTGGCGTCTCCAACGACGAGACGGATTGTACGTAAACGCGCGTGAAGCGTTCCAGTGAGCATTGACGCAACTGTTCACTACCAACGTTGAGGGTAGCACCCAATTCCACAGCATGCAGTCCAGTGATAGAGGTGCCACGCAATCGCGAGAAGGGGGCTCTGGTTAATAAGGTGTGCTTATCTGTAAGATTTTGTTCCCACTCTTCCAGTTAATGACCTCACCCTTACATTCTTGATATCGGTGGGCTGCATCCGCAACTTTTGTCACAATTACATAATAAAAAACCTAGAAATATGAATGCAACTCCTAGTGTTATTGGCAACTGCACGATATTATAGATCCTGTAGAAGATGGTTTCCTTTTATGGATTAGCAAATGAAAGTGTGCGTAAGTGAATCTCTTAAATGTAGCCGATGGCTCACTTTGTGTTCCTCTATTCGTTGTAAAATGCGAAACCATGTGGCCGCATGGTGATTGACGGTGTCAATTTGAATAGATGGTGGGAGGATGTTTTCAGCTGAATAAGTCCTCTTGTTGATTCAGAGGTTGAGGTGCAGTCAACGACCTCCTTATTCCCAAATGCTTCTTCGGGGATGTCCTTGATGCTCGCAGCAGTATCTATAGGAAGTGTGTCAAACTTTGGTGAAGCCAATCTGCCTTGTGTCTTGCGCACTCGCTTTGATAGCCATGTCTAAGGGAAGAAGGGAGAGTGATGTGTGTAGAAGTGGTGCATGCCTTATGTACCCACAACCTACATTGGCTGAAGTGTCAAAATTCCCGACGCAAGTACTAAAATTTTGCTTGAGCACTCCTTGCTCTTTCTAAGAAAAGCTCATCGTTTCCCAAGAACGATAGTGTACACGGAATTGTACAAAATTCTTACAACACATGAAGAACCTGTCAATGAGTAGGCAGGTTGTGTATTGTAATCCTCTTTTCTAGCCCGAAAACAAGATCCCACTACAGATGAACCAGAAAGGGCGATGCCCTAACGATACAAGACTAATGCAAGTGAATCTTGCACTTTCTTAGGTCTCTAGCGGATAACGAGTGCACTGCCTCAATATAGCAAGTGGCAATACTCAAGTTAATCCCATGTTGCCATCCTAGACATGAACCGGTGAATTTAGGTAGCGTTGCTGCATTAGGTGTAAGGCTTTACGATGTTGCCTAAGTGCTTCATTATCAAGTCCCCTTGTCGACAACCACTCTTAAGCTAGAGTGTGCAGTTGTACACACCTACAGACACTTTCAGATCATCAAATTAAAAGTGGAGACCAAATTATTATTTACAGTGTATATCAAAGCTTTCTTTACGATCCACCAGTACTCCTCTAGGGCACCTTAATTCTTTGCATTGAATGTCGAGTTGTTATAGCACAGATATTGCATAACTTACCACTGAAGAGGTTTCGGAGGCACTTGTGGTGCTGTCACTTCAGTACCAAATTTCTTCCTCTTTTACGGAACGCGTGTTTAAGAGGATGCCCAGTAGCGGTGTGTGACCAACTCTCTGTTGAAAATCGCCACGTAGTGAACAGTTTTGAATTGGGTGAGTTTCGTAGTCAAAATCACAACCACGAAGTGCTTTTATAAGAGGATCAAAAATACGCGGGTAAACTATGTGGTGATTAGGCACACAAAGGTGGCCAATCCTGTTGATATTTGGCAAACCTCGGTTCAGGTGATTCGCACGTGATTGGCGATCCTCTTGATAGTATCGGATGACCTACGGAAAGCGAGTTGGCGTACATACTACTGTGGCGATAATATTGACCTTTGGTTTTAGTCTCGACCGCTGTCACGTGAGGCAAGGTTGCAGCAACATTGACGATCCATTCCCAATGAGCGATTTACACCAGTTACAAATTCCAGCATTCCGCTAGTGTGCACTTTGGACTCCCTTCTGTCTATCAACTCGTTTCGTGGCTTCAAACATGTCAATGGAAGTCGAGTGTCAAACCAAACAATTCCACAGCCTCAATTCCTACCACAGTCTACACACACACCGACTCGCTTCCACTGACCTAGTTCAACTGAATCCTGCTAGAGATTTATTTAACTGCGTACGCACTCCCAACTGCCTAAATTACCAATGTGTTCATTTTAGAGCACTTTCTTCACTTGTGAGAAATACTTGACACCCTGCAATTCGCTGGGTCTTTTGCCAGCACGTAAATGCCCCATATACATGTAATAACATGACCCAACTGAATTCGACTACAACTGATCCCTGTAATCCTGAACAATCACCGATAGAGTGCAAAGGACGTCATTCAAGCAAGGTTTTTTACTCGTGGCGACATAAATTGTGGTTGTAGGGCACTGCAGTCCAATGTAAAGAACACACCTGCAATGACAAATCACCCACTGGACTACAGTGCAACTGTTTTTCAAAGCCAACATTGCCAACAAAATGTCGTTGTACAGATAGCTGACAACAGCGCACGATTTCAGCGGGTGCTAATAAGCAGCATAAAGTAATTGTGAGAGTGGCATGAGGCCAGATGCATTGTGTTTGCTCTACTTGTTTCTAACAAGCTTTATTACCCACAATCAGTTAGCTGACTGGGTCACTAGAATAAAAGGTAAAGCATGTCCAGGCTAGCTGCGGTATCCTCTATGCTGTTCATGCAATTTAAGGTGCCTATGCCTTTCATGCACTCAATGTAGCTCATTTCTGTGCAGGTAATTTCGGAATGAAAAGTGTGGTCTCAACTCTGCTGTAGTTCTGAGAAAATTTGCACTGTTTGCATCGAGTGGGCCCACGCGAAATTGCACAGAGTTGAATGTCCTTGAGTAAATTCACTGCCTGCCAGTGCTAGGCCCACGATTTCGCCTTTGTAGTGCAAGTGCACCAAATACTCGTGTGATGCTGCTAGGCACGTGACGAGGTTGCAACCACGCCAAATCAACCAACATGCTGGTCAAATTTGAAATTGGGAAGCATATAGCTGCGCACAGCACGATTCACCTGTAATGAGCAGATGCCATGCTGGCATTTGTCGCTACCCTTGTTTATGCTGTCTCCACTTCAGGTACGAATTCATTCCTTGTTGCCTGCATTTTGACATGTATAATCATCTTATAATCTCACACATTCTAAAGCTCCACTTTTGCCTGTTGCAACTTGGAAATCACATCAAATATCAGATCGTCGGTGATTTGAATCGCTTTTTAGCCACTTTGAATCATAATCTCAAAATAGTCATTTGGATGACATGCATGAACACTTAAAATACAAAGTACTGAAATCAAGTGATGCAGCAATGGAATTGGATTAACACGACCTCAATGGTGCTGCAGATGATTTAATTGCAATCGTCTATGAGCTCACACACCACAAGTGGTAAAGACATTCAAAATGGTTCCAAATGCGCATCTCATGGAAGTTGAATTCACTTGGCAATATTAATGGAAGTTTACCACTAAGAGGAGAATCGAAGTTATCTTAATGTTATTAGGAGGACGGAAATAATTGCGAGGCTCATCGCAGTGCTCAAATACGCGATTCCACTGCAAAACAAAGTCCCAGTACTAAAGTCTATGGCTACTATGTCATGAAGCAGCATACAATTCACTTTAGGCAAGGGGACTCAATAAAGCAAGATTTCGAGAAGATCACCTATTCGCATAGATGTGTTAAGGCCTTGCCATGCCGCACCTGTTGAAGCGGGATAGGCATCACATAAGTGAGACTCTGCAAAAGAGGGTGGATAGTTGATGAGCTGTGGAATATCTTCTGGCTATATCATATCACCTCATTGGTGTATGAGAGCTTGGTTAGGAGAAATAATCCAAGACAGGAGATAACGTGAACATGGAGATGAGTAGTGACTGGACCGTAGAGTTGAGGAGGGATGACTAAGGGCATAGCTTGACACATAGGCTGACTAAAGATTATCTAAGGAAACTCTATGCGGTAACAGAAAGCGAGGTGAAGGTTAACAGCTTATTTGCAAGGGCTCTTTATATCAGTGGGTGCACCACGTAAGCTAATCACATCGCAGCAATTGGTCAGTAGCGAAGCCAGGCCAATCACATGTTTCACAGTAAAGGTTATTTTAAAATGGGCGCTTGTTTATGCGTTTTGTGCAACCTCTGCTAACAGCGAACCCATCACAAGCTTTGAAATCCAAATTTTTTGAAAAAACCTGTGATTTTAAATATGGAATCGCTTTCCGCTAGTGCGCAGGTTGACATTTTTAAATACCTCGGTGCCGTGGACATCGTTGATGTGTGCGAAACAGTGCCCAGTGTGAAGTCAATTCTCAAATCCCTCACTACCAAGGGCGCCTTGCACAGTTACGTGAGGTAAATGCAGTGGGTTGACACGACACCGTGTTGTATGCTGTATTCGACTCCTGCCGTTGCGGAGAGAGATACTGAACCAGTAGCAGAAGCAGAGTCAGAGAGAGCAGTTCTTTGCAGCACCATTTAATGCTATCAAGAATAATGCCAATTTCTTCCGAAGAACATAAACTATGGCTTGTCTAATGGCAGCAGAACCATTCACTTTTTAGTGCTTGGTCATAATATAACGCATTTGCACCTCCCAACTTCTTTTTGTTAACCCTCCAAAATTGGATTGCAACTGAAGGAAACAATTATATCAGAAGTGTTTCATTGGCGCTGACCGTGATAAAGCATTCGATTGCGTGTCTAGCATTGATATCCATTCCAGTTTGAAAGATTTACGTGGAATAGTGGTCAGCATTGTAGATCCCTCGAGCCTTTCACTGCCAGTTCATTCGATGGTGTACATGATGGGTTCCACATTACATTGCCACATTGGACACAGTCTTCCACTTTGATTGAACTGCCCTGTAATCGGTACCATCAAAGTTGCTGCCGACGAGACGACTCGGCCCCAAATTTGCTCATCCCCGATATAAATTTGAAGAGTAAAGAGGATTCAACGCCTGTGAGTGGCTATTTTGAATGTCTCATAGCTACTGTTCACAGTCTCAAAAAACTGCATTGCGAGTGCTTTGTGGGTCTACAGCGAGCCTCTTACCACATAATTTGTGGGGAGCAAGTAATCTACGTCAGCAAGACGGAACATGCGTAAATCTGTATGAGGCCTTCCTAATGCCTGCGTTGCAAATCGCCAACGCCAACTCAGAGAGAAGCAGCCAAGACCAAAGTCCTTAATGCAGCAATGTATCAGCGCACTCATCTACACTGTGATTTGGGTGTAAAACATGTCCTTTCGTGTAGTTCTGCTATTCGCATTTCCCTTTGGTGCATACTGTAATGCCTAGAAATAAAGTGTAAAGACCTTATCTAGGCTAGGATCCATTTCTTAGATTTTTACGCAGCGAGTGTCATAAAGGATTTTCGCTTGCTCGTATTCATTTTGAACGTAGATTTATGATGTATCAAGATAACGCTTTAATACCTCAACAAAATAAAATCGAATAGATGGTCTCGTGCCAACGAGAGGGTGCTGCTGAGTGCCTAAAAAGAGACACAAGCACCGTTTGAGCTTCCTCCTTCATTAGTAGAATATGAATGGCTTGTAACAGCTAAATTTTCATCCAAATGCAAATGCATAAGCCTTTTGGATTGACAATCAGTATTTGTGGCTTACTGCCGGTCGACCTCTCGCATACATCAGAGGGTTGACGAACTTGCTGCTTCTCTCCCAGTGACTTGGACTTGATTCCCTAAGCACTTTTCCAGTAGTCATCACTGGTTTGCTCAATTCGTGGATGAATGCGACCCTTTTTCCAAAAGATATTGGGTTCCACTACCCACCGACAATGTACTGAATGGAGTAGAAGTCCAATTTAAGAGTCTGTAGTTCATTCCACGCAGTGGTCACTTCCATGAAGGCAATGGAGAGTGTTGCGCATGTTGTTCATAGTGAGGTAGAGCACTGATTAACCTCTACGTGCCCATTTTGCACAGCTAAACATCGCTTTTTAGTTAAATTTTGGCACAGCTAAGCCTATTTTGGAAGCTGCAGTCAAAGAGAATCGCATCCACAAAGTTTCGTTTTGTTAATCGAAAGTACAAGTTCTTTTACGATTCGACTAAAATGCAGATTGATTGTTGTTCACGCGAGTTATACGAGTCTGAGACTCGCCGTAATTTGACCTGTTTCGCACATCTTACTCCCCATAGCGAGGAGGCGCATGTCCCAGCTTCTGTAATGCGTAGACAAATGTATCAAATCCAAAAACAAGGGAAACATTTTATAACTCCAGCCAACACCAGTTGTTAAATGCGCCACTACTCGCCTAAAATGGGTAATCGGGGGCTGGATTTCGCGTTTGCTAAAATGTGCGTTTACAAAGTAAAATAACCACTACTGTAGCAGTACAAATGGACATACGATTTCATGTTTGTCAGACCAAAGAGTTGCTTTGAAGAGGAGTCTACACCACTGCTGACGCCAGGGTCAATGCTGAAGGTAGCATTCATTGTTTTACTCGCAATGGATCTTGCAAATGGAATGATAAAGACAAAAATGATCCTCTACCACAAATCCGCATCAGGTTGTCAAATGGCAGTCTGTCGGAAGCTGCTCGGGTTTTGGTGTGGTGGAAAAGAGGATGCAATCGCTTCCCACTGCCGCCTGTATGGGGCTCATTTGCCCTGCAACAACGCAGTGCAACTTCTGGGCAGGTGACCATATTTAGCTGCTTGATAAAATTCGAACGCTGGCAGGCTGTGTTAGAGCATCCTAGTCAATTGTTTAACATTAGGCCACGAATTTTAGAAGCAGGCTTGAAACACTCTTTGTCACTTAGGAAACACCAGAATGGGGTCAAATTTTGAGCTGAAGTAGGAACACCAGCCGTAATAAAAATTATGCTTTACTTCTAAGGATTGTACCACACACTGGTGTTAGCATGTGGAAATCAAGCAAGGCAGCCTGACAAATGCAGTGAAATCGCAAACGTGGAATGTCTGAGAGGTTCTGGAGGCCGACTATCTGCCGAAGGATGCAAGACCCTCATCGACCACCGCTGAAGAGCTTTTACAACATTCATGCCTAATAGCATGGTAACAACGCCCCGCTTCATATTACTAGCATACATTTTGCCTCTCTTTGTCTCTAGAGGAGCGTCAGCTCACGAATATGCTCCATGCAGAAATGGCCGTCGTAAGTCACGGACAGAAGCTGTTAAGCATTCAGCTCAATTTTATAAAGAATGTAGACTTTACTAACATTCAAAGAGGTTCTTAATGCAAATCTCAAGGAAGCTGGGTTAACTTGGCAAAACTTGTGAGAGTTGGCCACCCAGCCGCTCATTCAAAGGTGTTTAAAAGCGATTAGGAGGACAAGAATAATCGTGAGGCTCTTCGCAGTGCTCAAACACGCAAGTCTGCGGCAATACAGCTTGCGGGTAATAAAGCCTGCAGCCAATATAACTCGTAAAGCTGCTTGAAATGCAGTTCAAGCAATGGGACTCAACAGAGTTGGATTTTAAAAAGACCGTCCATTTGCTGTGATGTATAAAAGCATTGCAATGCCGTTCTTGTTAACGGAGAAAATGTCAGACAGGTGAGCATCTGCGAAGAAGAGTGGACAGTAGATTTGCTGCAGAATGCCTTCTTGCTAAGCCATATCACCACATTGGCATGAGAGGGCTTGGTTAGGCGTAATAATCCATGACAGGAGATAACGCGAACACGGAGATGAGAAGTGATTAGGCCGTTGATTTGAGAATAGATGATGAAGGGTATAACTTGGCATATAAGATGATTGAACGTTATGCGATCTTGTGAGAACCGTTTTTGAGGTAAGTGGAAGCGAAATGCAAGGTAACAACCTAGTCGTGTATGCACTTTAAATCGGTGGATACATCAGGTAAGCAAATCGCATTGCAGTAGTCGGTCAGTAGTAAAACCAGGCCATACGCCCATTTCACAGTGAGAATTTATGCAAAGTAGGCTCTCATTCATGCATTCCATGCAAGCTCTGCTAATACCAAGCCCATCACAAGCCGAATTTTAGATTCATTGAGCAAACCTGCAGTCTTGATGTTGGAAAGGCCTCCTGTCAGTATGAGAATCGAGGTCGGCGAATGTCGCGATGCCTCAGACATCGCCAATGTGTGTGAAGCAACGTCCTGCATGAAGTCAATTCTCAAATCACTCACTGTGAAGGCCACTTTGCACAGTCACGTGAGACAAACGGAGTTGTAGACACCAAACTTTGCTGTATGCTGTATCTGACTCGAGCATTTGCAAAGAGAAAGATTGAAATCATTGTCAGAAGCAGAGTCAGAAGGGAAGGTTCTTTGCAAGGCTTTCAATGCCACCGAGAGGATTGATAACTTCCTCCGATGGATCTTCAGCACGACTTGTGCAGTTTCAGCAGAACGATCTACTTTTTACTGCTTGGACGTAGTATGGTGGAGTTAGATCGCCTTTCATCTTTTTTTGTTACACCTCCAAGATTGAAATTATACAGTGTAATGATTGGGAGTGGATTTATAAATCCGCTCTAGGATGAATTCCATTCTCCAGAGCTTCGAAAAGTAAGGCTTATAAAACGTATTTCGGTTACGTGTCTTGGTGCTGAGCGTGGACTTACGACACACCAAGATAACGCCTTTACGCTAGAATTAAACAGAATCCGAATGTGCTGCTAAGTGCCCAAAAGAAAGGCGTAAATACTGCTTGTGTTCCTTCCTTCAGGTCTAAACACAAATAGTATTTGACAGCTAACTTTCCACCTTAACGCAAAGGTACGAGGCTTTCGGACTGACAATAATTAGCCTTGGGTTACTGCCTATGCCAGAGAGTGAACGAGTGTTCTGCTTCTCTCACAGTGACCTGAAATTGATCTCTCAACCACTTATTCAGTAGTCACTGATGGCCTGCATAGAGCTGGTAAAACTCACAGCAGACGTTCGATACGATGATGTGTTCCACTACCCACGATTACTTTGCTGCGTCAAGCAGAAGTCCAAATTTTAAAGATCGGTTTAACTTACTCAGTGGTTACTTATGTGAATGCAGGTCTTGTGGTGCATGAGGCAATGGAAAGTGTGGCAGATGTTGTCCCTTTAAATTATTTCGGACTTTTGAAGTTTTGGCCTGACACGCAACAATGGGCCAAAGTAGTGGTTGCACCATAGCGCTTAAATGCAACGCACGATACGACAGACCTCCACCAAAATGCACTTACCCCGGCTGCCTGATTCGTAAGAGGGTTTGTCCTGCGTCCCTCCACGCCAACTGCAGCTGACATCTCGCGTAGCCAGTCTTTGACGAAGTTTGTGAGGGTGCTGTTTTGCCTTGCATGTTTTAAGCAGTAAAGTGCTGTTATAAATGTAGAGGCATATGACAAACTACTTTCCAGTTGCTTGACATGCAGAGACAGCCGCTTCGTCAGCATCGTTTCGTAAACCGGACATGGGCTTGTCACAAATGTGTTGGCAGTGGAAAAGTTTGTCTGCAGGATTTGGTTAAATTAGCTCTGTGGCATCAAATGACAGATAGGGAGGGAGTGAGGTGGCTAGGTTTGGCTAGGTTTGGCAACCGACTTTCAGTGACGTGTTTGTCTTTGCAGCCACAGCATGAGTAGATTAAAAGAAAAGACTCCAAAGTAAAACTAAATGCATGGCTAGAATTTTGAAAAGGCATAAGCCGCTCATTTGGAATGGATTGCAAAATTTGCTTCAGGCATGCCTCCCACGACAGCAGCAAGGAATGAATTCAAAGGTCAGAGCTACCCACACGCTAATCTAACCCATACTAATATGAAGGCGTCCTTGCTTGCTGAAGGGAAAATTTGGCATCCAAGAGTGTTAATCTAGCATCCTTGGCTAAAAGAAAACACATTCAAAGGGGTAAATCGCAATGTAACCTGCACTTCTGCTGTGGCAGTCAATATGAATGCAGCTGCTAACCACTCAGGAATAAAAGTACAGCTCTCCCTATCCATCCGTAATCCATGCAGCAATTATCTTTACCTCACAGCGAGCATCCTAATGGCACATCTTGCGGAAATGGTTATCCTTAATGGTAGAACAGGTGGTCAAAAGACAGAGGGATTTGTCATTCAATCAATCCATACACCAGTGATAGTTCGGTGAGGAAGGCCAAAAAGCTGTTGCATTCATGGGTGCGGGCTAGATCTGTTGGCACACTTACCACACCTTATCATCCAATTGCTCACCTTATCCAGATTTCCAATCCTTAACCAAGAAAGTCCAGATAGGTGTTGATGCTACACCCACCTGGTTGTACAATTAATCACCTACAAAGGCATAAATCCATCGACGCTACGCTTCTCATTCTCTCTTTACACTCTTTACTGTCATCACTACTCCACTGTTCAATATTGCTGGATTCAAATTCGCCGACACGAGCCATCCATGCCTCTATTTGGGGAATATTTGTGTACAGACACCAACTCCGCTTCAGGATTGCAGGGATAGTTGAGCAGATGTCCACCTTCTCTTCATATTTGCTGTGTTGCAATGGTGATGTCTTATGGCCTACCCTTAATTTATCCATTGCATGGAGCCAGTGACAGGTGGCATCACCACGTCGTCTGTTAGATACGACTCGGCTTGAATGTAGTTGCTGTTTAGTTTGGTCAGGACCGGGAAATTGCGTTTGCTAATGTCGATGTTCTTGGTCGTTTGAACGTCTTACACATTGCGGCGTAATGATCAGTGAAAGCAATTGCAAATTAGCGATTGGGACAGGCGCCCGACTTGATTTGTTAGACGCCTGCGTATAATGACGAATTGAGAGGAGGAATCAACGCCAATTTTGATTAGTCGTGGGGCCCTAGACCGCTCATTTACTAAGGACTCGCAAATATCTAATGCATTTGCCTTCTCATGTGCATATTAATCGTAGAAAAATGAGTGAATAGTATATATGGCAGCGCAGATGGTAGCTATTATGCGGGAAGCTAAACGCCGTTGTACATTGGTTTATGACTCAGTTGACAGGTCAGAAAAAGAGCAGGAAGGGACTACCAGCGCATGGCTTTTCCATTGAGCACAGCATAAAGTGGTTCACGACCCCACAATTTACATCAAACAGCAAATATCTGTTAAATATGCCTTAATTCTACTCTAAATTTTTAATAGAACTTCGAATGGGCATCAAAATATGTCCGCTGTGGATGCTCCACTCAGATGAAAGACCTTGATGTGACCACTTTTCTTCTATAAATCGGTTAGGTTTGGCTAGGTAGAGTGTCTATGGACTTTCTCACTAAATAATGGAGCTGCCTTCTACCTCTAGCATGGATTTGCCGGCCATAGAATCGCTACAATTAAGCGCAATCGTTAAAGATTTTGTACTGGCACACAACAACAAGCCATAGCAGAAGTGACGCCAGAGCACTTGAATGCAATGCCCAGTTTCGTGGATCGCCACCAACAATGCATTTGCGCTGTCTATTTGATTCTCGAGAGTGTTTGCAATACACCCCTCCAGGCCAGCTGCAGCAGCCATATCGCCTAGCCAATCTCTGAAGGGTTGGCAGGGATGCCGCTTCTCCTCGTGCAACCTAGAAATGATGGTGATAATGCCCTTTTCACATCTTTTATTTCATGAAACAGAGATTGTGGAACTGCAATGAGAGAAACGGTGGGAGAGTAGGAGGCAACGAGCTTTTGCAGGGCCATACGATGCCACTAAGAGAATTGTCAGTCACGTGCGAGTTATTCGAGGAAAACTTTGCCCCATAATAACAGAATCATCCACGTTTTGCCGATTGGACACCACGCAGTTGATTAGCATACAATCCACCCTCTTTTGAACACCTTTTATGATTGGAATTCTAAGCCTGAAACTCACCCACTCGATAGCTGTTCACCGAGCATTGATTGCCACATATCTTACTGTGATATCTGTTTTGGCAACAGCAATTTAGGAGAAGAAATTAATTACTGTCTCAATCCCATTGAAATCGCCCCCTTGCAGTAAATCAGCGAAGTGATGTACGCGATAACTTTCGCCACGCAATGCCGTGTTGGACGCAGTCTATTGCATCCTAGACATTGAATTTGGAGCAAGGAGGGAAATCGACGTCTGCTTGGGGTCAATCTGAATGTCTTATGGCCAGTCTTTGTAGACTCAATGATGGCATTTTCTGTGATATTGGAGGGCCTCCGGTGAGTGCAAACACAAATTGGTGAACGGTGTGGCGTCTCACTCAACGAGATTGGATACTTGTCAGCATGCACACGGCGCTTTATTTGGTTGATAAAAAAGACAGTAGCCAAGAACAAAGTGAGGGGCTCAAGAACGCTTCAGTTCTTTCTTCAGGAACGATTTCCACACACTAACAGTGGTGCGCGGTGCAGTCTTCAAGAGCAAAGCATAATTTTTTGTGACAGCTACCGGTCCTTATCCAGTTGACTAGGGTGTTCCAACATCGCCTGTTAGCGCTCGAATTCTATCAAGCAGCTGAAGATGGTCACTTACCAAGATAGAGCATTGCGCTGACTTTGGACAAATGAGCTGCTTGCAGGTAGTAGTAGGCACCGATTACATTCTCTCCTTTTTCACGTCCAAGCAGGAGCAGCTTGCAATAGACTGCCTTTTAACGACACGAAGTAATAGGGGGCCAGTTTTATCCTTATCAATCCATTTGTAAGATCTTTTGCAAATCAAGTTGCCGAATTCCACCTTTGGAATTGTCCCTGACGTTGATTGTGGTGTAGTGTTTTCTTCAAAGCACCTCTTTTGCCTCATGGATGTAAAGTGTGAGTCCATTTCCGATGTTCCGACAGTGGTCATTTCGCTTTGCAATCACGCACTTTAGCAGAGACAGAACCCGTTGCATGACCCAATAGCTAAATTTGACCGGATTTGTAAAATGTGCTTAATGCTTTGCATTGGCATGAAATATATTCATACGCATCAGTGCATTGCAAAAGCTAGAAAACGCGTTTGGCCACTATAGAGTTTGAAATGCACAAAACGGGTCCAAGTGTATCGAGTATCAGGCGCTGCCAACTCGCATAGGCAATGATCAGTCTACAACGTCAACTTCAATCCTAATCATAAGTTACTTTGCGATTTCGGCCGATAGAACGAAGTCCGTGTGGATGCCATTCTGCCAACTGCGATCTCTTTTGGCACCTACCATCGGAAATAGTAGTAGTTTTAACTCACAATTACATGTCACGGCATACGCAAAAGCAACACATGATTTGGCACGTCCTAACACAGAAATACAATATCAGTAGTAGCTTAAAAATATGCCACGAATGAACTAAAAAGGGAATTCGGCTACGGTATTACAGCATGTGTAGGTAAGTCGGTGCCCGCCCTTCTCACTTACACTTCCTTTTGTTTCACAGAGAACATCTGTGAAACATCTGTGACTTTTCGGTGATCACCCGGTAAGGTCCCCGGACTATTCATTATTCTTCCAGATTAATGCCTTTGTAAGGCCACTTCATTTCAGTTGATTTGTCACATCAACTGGTTCTGTTCCCACAAATGTAGCCAAATTGAAACCGGTCGAACAGCCTTTTAAGACATATTTGTTTAACGTTTTAAATGACTTAACGGCATTGCTGAAACAAGTACTTGGCGGTCCAAATTATGCTTTCAACGCAGGTAGATATGAGGCATGTGACAAGCGTTGGCCTTGTTTAAGAGGTCTGTTCCGTATTGGGTTCTATAAGACACAGTTATCTCTTTGACGCGATAGTCTGAGAGATGGTGTTCCATCGGCATGTATTACTACTCAAGTACAAGCGATTCCAAACCAAATAATTGTTGTTGACTGGATCGTATGGATACGGTGGCACTGCTGATACTTGTCCATCAGAACGTCCAAAGCAAGGCAGTATGTGTCAATCATTTCTTTTAAATCGCCACTTCATTATACTCTCTAAAATTCGTACACGTATCGCACCTCGTCGGCGGTCGACTCATACTCTGGTGTCATGTGTGAATTCCCAATGCTTCGCACAGGCGTGTATAAACTGCACATACAAAGCTTCATAGCATGTAAAACGTAAGAGAAAATTTTCTAGGCAAATAGACGTTCAATCCTGCGGAACAACAACTTGCTAATAAACCTGATTAGATCTTCCCATATAAAACTACTGACACCAAAACCTTGAAACTGGGACTTTTATAAACCATTCATCAACATTGGTGTTTTGCATTACAATTAACAGCCTCTCAGGTTTTAACGCGCCCCACTGGACGTTGTGTTCGGAAGAAGCACACAATCCCTCACTAGGCGGCTGCGGCTAGAGGAAACATGCGCGCTTTGTTGCCTGCAAGCCCACTTTGCCACAACCTAAGATTGGAGGTGGGCTGAAGAGTTCGAGAAGTGTGCAAAAACTGCAATCATTTCGTCAGCCTTGAAAAGACTTTTAATAAACTAAGGACTTGTGAATCCACAAGCACGCCACTACCATGAGTCGTAACACCCCAAGTCTCCATACAGTCCTGCATATGTGAATGGAGAAATTAATGAGCAGACAAGAAGTTGATTGATTGCACTTCACAATAAAGTTAAAAAATATGGTGTACCAGGAGTTTATTTCGATGCAAATACACACAATTTTTGGGTTGGCAATCAGCCATCTTTGATTACGGATAGTTGAGCTCACGAATGCACCAGAGGCTAAAAGAACTCACTACATCTGTCCTACTGGCCTCGGCTTGATTCCCCAACCACGTAAGCAGTATTCATTGCCGATCTTCATAGAGCTCGAATGCACTTTACTGACACCCGACAAAATACTGGATTCCACTGCCCTCGGGCGGTTCGCTTTATCTTGTAGCAATCCGATCCCCAGTCTCTGGTTCATCTAATTCGGTGGCCATTCCCGTGTAGGCAGGTCTTGTGACACAGATATCCCTAATGGGACAATGAGGATTGTAACAGATTTTGATGACTGGGAAGTGGAGCTATAATTTAACCTTAGACACTTCCAGCGTAGCATGTGGCAGAGTGCCTGAGGTAAGCAACGAAATAGTTGATCAGCTGAAAAGTGTCTGATATCACGCATTTTGCCTTAAATCGTCAAAAGAGAGGCTATTTAAAGGTATGCGTGGTTTGGCATAAAAGAAGGAGCACACATGATGCTCACGTCTGTCTTTTGGGTGTCCAGCAGCACGCTCTCGTTGACATGAGGTCCCTCAAGTGACACCCTTCCTAGTACAAGTGCTAAGAGGACATCTTGACTTGCCGTAGGTCCACGATAAATACCAAGAACACACAAGCAATAAAACAAAGTCTAGCGTGGAACAGAATGCTAAAATTTATTCCAAAGCGTTGCAATATGTGCAAAGCAAAATATGGAATGGCGGAATCGTATCCAAGAACATGGTTTTCACTCAAATCACATTGCTGGTGAGTGCGCCGACACATTTTGGCCTTGGCTGTTCCCCTCAGCGTCAGTACGGGCGACTTGCAATGTAGCCTCATACAGGTTCACGAATTTGTAACCCTGTAGGTGCAGACGACATACCCATCACCAATCATAAGGCGATAGGTTCGCTGCAGATCTGCCACACCCTTGCGGTGTAATCCTGTCGAGTCTGTGAAGATTGGCTATGAGACGCTCAAAGTGATCCCCTCTTGACGCCGAATTTGCTACCGGTTTTGATTCCGCGTCCAGGATGAGCAGCATTGGAGGGCGATCGGTCTTGTCGGCAGCAATGTTGTTAATGGCGGCCATGAGGCGCCTTAATCCAAGTGAAAGACTGTGCTCAAACTGGCAGTGCAGTGCAGAGTCGATCATGTGCACCACACAGTCAAATGCTCAGAGGTAAGAAGCCTTGAGAGTTTTCGTATACCGAGCTCTTTTCCCTTCTAATTTGCTTGGTTGTGGTGCTTGCTGAATACGCCTTTTATTTGGTAAAAGTTGGGCCATATTCTGCGGTATTTAAGTATTTATTTTGCCCAACGATTTGACTATGCATAGTTTTGCTTGCCTAATTGAGGATCTTTGCAAGGGGTTATTTCGTTCCCTCTCATGCTGATCGTCTTCGGCATTTTACACAGAATCTGTTCAGTTCTTGTGCGAGTGGGAGGATGTCTAGGAAACGGTAATGACTGCACAGGTGTGCATGGAGACGGTGAGGTCTACGTAGGTTAATGGTCTGTCAAGTAAGGGAAAAATGAGGGCATAATGCTGCGAATTACACGCCACCGAACGGCGTCACAAATTTGTGATACGATTTTTAACAGGTGCACTACAACCGATTTGACCAATTATCGTCAGAAGTGAGTAATCTACTGCTATAAAAAAGCCAAAGAATGATTCCACAAAATTCTACGAATACTTGAACCATTCTTGCCGTGCCAACTTTACCGTCTAAACGAGTACATGCGTTTGGCTCTGATTTAAAACGATTGCAGCTGAAATCGGATGTCAAACAACCCAAGTGTTGCAGTAGAAGTGGAAAGGGAGTAGAGTGAGTAGGCGATTGGACCGATGGCTGTGCTGGGTGAAGAGTGAGGATGGTAATTTCATGCTAGATTACACGAACGTTTACACTCTTAAATGGAGCGCTGACAGAACCGCCACACGTCCATCTAAGCACTCAAGAATCTTAGCTGACCGATGGGCTACAGTTTGCTACGTTTAAGGGCGTAGAGTAGACTGTGCAAGGTATGTTTCTACACACTCTACTTGCAGCATGGATTTGACTTTGTAGGGCAAAATTCTAAGTGCTTACTATGCCCTACGCTGCAGAGGGAGCCTTTGCGTTGATCACTAAACTTCATTTTCTCAGCAACGGATTGCCATATTTAAGGGAGTAGAGTAGACTCTGCCCTTCGCGTATAAGTGCGATGCATCTGCGGTGCACGATAAGCAATTCATCAATGCCATTATAATTGACAATAGCAAAGAAGCAGTGTTTCCTTGTGGACTACAAGGAAAACCAAACGACGGAAGCAGAGGCGAATCGGTCAACCGGATGGCCAACTGGACAATACGATTTGTGCGCTTAACACGCTTTGATGGAAAGACTAATTTCGTTTTGCCCCTCTGCCTTGCACACGTATTGCAATAGGTGCCCTTTTACCCTGGAAGACTTTCACTCCACATGCGAGCTACACAAGCAGTGCATGCCCAAAGAGCATGGAGCACTTGGTTTCACTACAGGAGAGCAGAATGTGAACTGAACCCAATGTTCTTTCTCATTGTGTTGCGTTAGATGTGTACGATGGAAGAATCACTTCTCACATGCTGCAAGGGCCTTCCAAACAAATGACATCAGGGTAGCTGCTCTCTTGAACGAAGCCGGTGGAGCGTCATTCCAGCTCCACCACCTCCGAACACAAACCTCCTTCCCAAAAAAGTGCCCCGTTGCATCTGAAAAGAATCAAGCATTTTTAATTTACGCTGTTGTTTTTCTCAACTTTCCTTTCTTATCTTAACTGCTCACTCCTGGCTTATGCTCTGCAGCAATAGGTGACGCGCTAATGTGCGGCTTATTGTTCTGTTCCAGGCAATGGCAAGCACCTCTCAGACAACTTTTTTGCTGATAAAATGAATTTTGTGAGAAGAGCTAAACATTTGAATACTCTTGCCCACCAGAGTTTATGCTGGGTGACACGGACTATCCAAGAGTGGGTACATCATATTAAGTAAGAATTGACGAAATAAAGAGGCAATAAATTTAAAGCTATTGCCAATTAAGGCATTAACTCTATCTCCACAGAAAGCTTACTCAAGTGCTCACTGTTATGATGGTAGGAGAGCTCAATGGTTACCCAAGTGATGGAAGGCGAACAACCGTAAGCGTTAGCATTGATGCCTGCGACAATAGGTTAGCGGGTGCATTCAAATGCCACAAACGAGTTTACAGGTAGTTGAATGCTGAGGCAGACAGCAGCATTTGAGTCTTGTACAAGCCTTAGTGCAAATATACGCATCTGAGAATCTAAATTCCTACTAGTGGATAAAGCGAAATGACCACAGTGCCCTCGAAACTTATTTTTTCCCACATAGATCGGCTAAATTACTGCATGCATAGTTGACGAGCAAGGAACATTTAACGTGGTGTAAGGCTAGACCATGTATTTTTACAAACGGCCTGGCGGTTACGCTACTACCTTTCCATCGGTATGCCTGTGTTGACGGGTTATTGTGTAGAAATGTCTGCTTTGCAAGCGGGGTACACAACTTGCGTGGATTACATCCCGAAAGCACAATACTCGATTCCCGTGCGATGTCGGTTCTTGCTTTTAAAGATAAAACCACGTTACTGGAAAGTTCGAATCAATGGAGTCATCTTTCATGACGCCTTTGCATGCATTTTATAAGTAACGCAGTGTCACTCGCCTTGTCAACATCGGTGATCGCATTTCGCGTACGGTGAATCACCGAGTTTGTGTAAGCGCAAAAGTCAAATGTAATCAGTCGACGACAGGCTGCATGGAGGTTGAAGTCACTGAATAACAAGGAAAATGGGGGACCAATGTGGGTGGAGGGCGAGGATTACTGGGTACTCAGCCCATTTCATCCCTTAGCAGCCATTATTTCCGTCTCATTTATTTTCCCCATTTTGGGGCTGTCATTGTCCATTGTGGCAGTACTTATTCAAACGTCTTGTTTGTTTGCATACTCACTGCCTCTATGAGATAGCAGCCACGTGCTTTCTTGTATTGTTGGGTCATCTTTCTAGCTGGACCAATTGCATTGCTGCGAAGTCAACCAATGCTACAGCAAGATTGTTTCCAAATGGCCCGGTTTTAATCATACTCATACATGCATCAGCCTTCTATACTTGTTAAACTCCATCTAAAAGGCATTGCTCTTGCGTTTGGAACGATGCATGATTTACTCCTGATTGCTTCCTCATGGTCCACCTTAACTTCACGCACAAAGATTTGGGGAAGCTGATGAGGTCCCCAATTATTCGGACTCATGTTCAGTGCCTTGGGCTTTCGGTTGGGTATTGAGTGTACTGCTGACAAGAAAGGCGTTTAATTCTCCTTGCTACGTCTAAGTCAGTTCAAATGCACATTTTTGTGAGAAATTTTTGGGTGAGATACGCCATCAAACATAGCTACTGCTCATGCATTCTCACGGTTACTCGCTCACAAATCAAAAGCACTGCGACTGTCACACTACCTTCTAATCTCGGTAAAATCGTCAAAGTGTACAGACTTTGGTAAAATCACCTTTTCGTAAAAAAAGCAGCACACTACCACCAAGTCAGTCAATCAGCAATCATTTGCCAGTGGTTTTAATGGATGGTGTTTGTGAAGCGTATAAAGTTCTCCAGGTAAGCATTTTCACACCTCACCACGAAAGTGTTTGCAAACAGTGGTGTTTAGTTTTGTGTTGAAATGGCGGTATGGATATTTTGCCACGACATGGTGGAGAAAACAATTTGTGCGCAATCTTGTCTGCACGATTCGTGCTAGAACCGTTGGCGCTGAATATGAGATGGAACTGGCAGGGAAGGAGTGGGTTGGACTTGCAGTTTTGGCGACAGCATTTCAGTTTTCACCCGAAATTAAAAAAAAAGGGCCGTAATATTTTGATAACCTCTAAAAAGGAGGCTCAGATAAATGGCATTTGGTGGCATCATTAGCAGCAGTTGCTAGGAGGGTAAGCTTTACGACTTTGTTGAAAACCTTAGAGTTGGCGCTGATCCCTTACCCATGCTATGCTATCGCAAAACACCGTTGCATACTTGGCTATTTATCACTCTCCGACTACCGGGTGGTGGTTATTTCCCCAAATTTAAGCCTTGAATTGGAAGAAAATGATGTCTTATTAAATATGCCGATGCCCTGTTTGATTGCTTACGTGATCTCTTTTCGAGGACCTTCTGAACTCTGCTAGTGTACATACATCACGCACAATGTAGGTTGTGAAAACGTTTTTACGAGAAAACAACATTGTTCTAACAAGTTTGCCCTCAAGTTTACTTTTGTTAGGTGAGAATATGCTGGTGGTGAGTTGCTTGGGTAAGATTTTGAGGCTTCGCTGGCTATTGCGTTTCTTTTCTGGGACACTCCTCACTAAAATACTCAACCAAACGCAGAAAATCATTGCCACTGCCAGACACACAAGTAGTCCACTCACACGCCTTGTCTCTTGGTTCGTCCAGAGTTAATGTGCCTGTCAATCGCATTTCTTGTGAAAATAACGCTGTGATGCCCCTTTGTAAGAAATTGAACCACTTGATATGAATTCCTTCATGGCGCCAAATGGTCCCTAAAACAGGCAGATGAGAGCTAGTGAAGCCATCAAGGCTTTGAAAACAACTTAATGGAATAAAGTGTTTGCCCAAACACAGCATTCCTGTCTGTCTTTTGGGTAGCTGATGGACAGAGAGGATGTCATGGCAACAGTTAAGTGGTGTTGCTACTCATTACTACACGTGCTTGACGGAAGTAACTTATTAGTTTAGTGAACAAAGATGTGGAAAAAAGGCATAACTGAAAGTCTTGCAGTTGATATGTTTATGAAAACACTCAGTATTTGCGAGTTCGCAAATGCGTTTATTTATTTAATTACTGACTTGTGATTCATAGCCTAGTGCATGTTGAAATGGGCTTGCGATTAAGACGCCGCCTTTGTCTCACGCTGAGTAAGAATTAATGCAGTCGTATAAAACGATTCATTTTGTTGTCAGACTTTGGCGTCAGTAACGTTGGATTGAAAGCTGCGCTATGCTTACTTGGTTAAATATCTTATTTCCTCTTGGTGGTGTCTTTCGGTAACGGCTGTGATGTGTGATCGTGACCAAGACAAGTTGCTAAACGAATTCTGCATGCGCGAGCGCTGTTTTAGTTCCCACAGCGTGTCTTGCTGTCGCTCTTAGAAGGTTAAACAGTTGTTAATATATTGTCAGTAAAAGAGCAAGCTTCTGTTATTTAAGCACTGAATGCACCTTTGGGGAATGCGCTTGACATAGAAATACGCTAGGCAGCATTGCTGGTGGGTGCCACTTTGTAGGATTGGCAATTTTGCATTAACCGAATGCACGAAATTTATAGATTAGAGATAATTGTATCTCCTCATAAAAGCCGTGTAGTTTCATAAAATGGAGGTCATTAAAGAACAAGAATTGTATATTTGGGAAGTATGGTGGTGGCAGGTCGTTAAATTGGGAGTAGACGGTGTCATGCTAGAGAGCTTGATAAGCTTGTGTGACGTAATGGCTGCGAGTAGATAACTGTGACGGTGATGGAGATAAAGCACTGTTATTTTCATTTTGCTGCCACCAGCAAAGTAGTCGTTTGTCGAATGAGACTTTTGAGTGATTTGATTAGATGAAGTGATGAACAACATGCCATACACCGCATTAAACTGCGCTAATTATTAATTACTCAAACAGTCTTTCAGTCATCGTCTGATGGAAGTGCTGAGCAGTTTAATGCAGAGCTCGGATTCTGTCTTGATGTGAGAATGGGTTTGTGGTGACCGAAGAGGTAAAAAGATGTAAGCATTGCTCATGGTTCATACTAAGCAGCTGTCGCTTAAGTTACAGAGACTGAAACATCTACCCTTTTACAAATTCAGTGGGACCGCTAAATGCCACCATAAAAAGTATTGTGGCTAAGAGGAATCGGCTGATGCACAATTGAAACGTGACGCCGCCTTAAGCTCTTTCTAGCAGCAGCAGCATAAAGGATATGAAATGGGTGGACATGCACCTCTGGGAGATGCTTTTCACAGACGCGCAAGGCATTCCTCTTAGTTGAATTCATTTAATCGCGTTAAGGAATCCTATCGTCAACTCGCGTCGAGAGTACTTCCTGCTGATGTCCAAGCTCCAACAAACTGTGTGATTACCACGTCACATCGCTGCAAAGGACTGTCGCGATACAGGGTGACACGCTACAAATGTGACATATCAGTAATGCTTTCTACTCTTTTAACTTGTCGTAGCTTGGACGTGACCCTCCTATATTTTAGAGTTTTTAAACTAGTGCAAACTAATTTTGGGGATAGCAGGTGGTACTACACTGAACGTGTGTGATTGGCCTAAAGAAGATAGAGAAGAAGGAGAAAGGATGCAGCTGAGCGAGTACGCCTGTGTCATTTTGTGTCTTGATCATCAGGACATTAGTGATCAGAGTTGTAAGTAGCTGGACCCCGCCGCGAGATATCCTTTCATCAAAATAAATGTTTGCTCTGGCAAGCACTATGTGGCAAAGCCTAGACTCCTTACTGTCATTTGACTGCACTCAGGTAGTGTTTGAGGACTTGGATGGTTTCCGTATCCTTTTCTTTTTCAGAGTATTTACTAGTTAGTGAGTTTGGTGCATGAGGCGCCAAAAAATCCGAAGCTCAATTTAGCAGACGTGATATGCTGAGTCTGTCTCCGTCTCGTATGGAGAAGTAGTGGCGCTTCATCACAGTTATGATGAGCCAGCCCATGAAAGCATTCCATGGGGCGTTAAAATGCTAAATTTTGGCGCACATATTTTGGGTGCTGCATTGTAAAAAGCTTTTGCCTGCATTTAGGATTCTAATCTTTTGTGTTATTCTTCGCTGCCTTACAACGATCTGTTTGCGCTTTGACCTTTGGTTGGAGGCAAACTAGCAATGGAGATTCTGAGTTGGACAGCACTGGTTTTGCATTTTTATCGGCCAACTTTACGCTTCCTCAATGCTGATCAAGAGAAGGCACATCAACCTAGGTTCAGTGAACTTTAGCAATTGTGATCCGCCGTCGTAATCTTAATCGGACTGAACACTCCATTGGCCATATTGAGGAACTCTAGTAGAGGTACTGTGTGATCGAAGCAAAATTTGCTGCTAAAATATAAGTTTCCAAAGCAATGTTAAGTGAGTGCATTAATGAGGATGAGGATCAGAAGGTGACGGACCTACAGTGGAAAAGTATTCGTGACATGGTTTGCAGAAAAGAAGCAAATCTCTGAACGAATGCAGGTCGTTGAGAGGTGGAGTTTGTTCCACAGTCATGTGAACCTTTCAAAAGAGCCTTGATCCGCTGCACCCTTTCGAGCACCCTCTGCCATGGAGTCTACTAATCGACAACTTTTAGCGTCATCGACTAAGCCTCATGTTTCCATTTCTAGTTCTGCCACAGCCGCTTTCATATGAAATCTACAGTAGTTGTTATCATAATGGGGTTGTAAAGATTGTGAGCATCTTACACCACCTTGCAACTTTCTTTCTTACAGTGAGCCTGACATACCCATTTGCTACCTTGCTAATTTCTTTCTTTTTTCTTTGCAAAGATGGGCCACTTGCGATTAAGGTCACTTGATTCGAAGGTGAGCAATGCTTGAATGGGTGCAAATCAGACCTTTGCACGCTCCATTCTGTTCTTTTTATCTTCTGGAAATTCGTCCCGGTTGTGCCTGAAAGGGTTGCAGTGGGAAGAGCAGTCATTGCTATTGTGAGTTCCCTACCACTTGCCCACCAAATTACCACGCTTAAACGTGGACTGCAAGGTGCATCTCAAATACTGACTGCGCGATTCCGGTTATTCGAATAACTTGGATGAATACTGGGGAACTGAAAGCAACGTGGGCATCGGCTTGCAAAATTGAGGGTTTCAGTCCACACAATTGGTAGGTTTGTGATTGAGATGTTAACATTGACTGTAGAATGAGGTATGAGCATTTGTACTTTACTTGTGAATATTCCGACCAAGCCCATGTTCGATGAAGCTTAGGTGACCCACACTAGCAACAAATATCCACTATACCATCTGGCCACAGAAGCTGAATTGTGCATCGTAAATAGTGCCACACTCCATAGGATTGCATTAAAATCAAGTTACGTAAAGGAATGTTTTGATTGCTTACATGGTCCTTAATTCAGTGGCTCTCTCAGAAGTAATGAACTTCTCTGCACTTATCTCTTTACGCGAAGACAAATAATGTATCTTGCAGTTAACCGAATCGGCGGCACATTTTATAGGTGAAACATCATTCATTCTCACATAAACCTAACAATAAGCGAAAGAGAAACGTGTTTGATGAGAAAGGCACAAATAACCAGCTAGGGGAAGGTAACGAAAATAGTCAAAACACTCCATCAATCATAACGTGTTGCTTAAACTCGCCAATAGCACTTTCAAAAGTAGTTTGACAGGACTTAGATGAGTAGCCGAGCCGCATGGATGTGAAGACATTGGTTGCCTCACACGAAAGGGACAGGTAACCCTGGTGTACTCAGTAGTGCTTGGTATCTGCTAAAATGCATGTCTTAGGGCAGCACTAGGAGGCCAATTGCACCACACTCATCTATGTCTTCAGGCGTTCCCAGCTAAATGTGCGGGACAATGGAAGTTTAAATGATCTCGTCGGAGGCTGAAACTCAGTGGAGTTCAAAACAGATTGTCCGAATAAATGTGTATGATATTCAAGACGTTGATTTGGTATATTCACTTGACTGTGCAACATCTACAGCTTCTCAACGGCATTCATTCATTTGAAAGTCAGCTTTTTCTGCACGCAAGGTCAAAATGCTTAGATGTCTCTGCCTTTTCTTCGAGAAAAGACTAATTTTCCAACATAGGCTGATTGTTCATTTAATCAACTACATTGCTAGTGAACTCCGTCAGCTTAGCCTCGAAGGTCTGTGAATTAGCTAGAAATTTTGGATTGACCACGCATCATCCATGCGCACGGGCATCAGTGCCTCCACTGGAGCTCATTGATGTGACCAGTGGAGAGTGCAGTTTGACTGTGACGACGGATCACAAGTCGTAGTGCTCACCGAAATTAAGTTGATGTCCTCTCATTTGAACAACGTCTAGAGAGCGTAGGGTCAGTCGCTACAAAGTGAAGTTGGTTTTATCATACACCAGAATCTGCAACATGAGGAAGGGACTTGGCAAGAAATTACATGCAGTCAGTGCTTTCGTAGTGTTTGATTCAATTGACATGTGACGTTGAAGCAACAGTACATCTATCTCTGTACGCACAGAGGAGTCCATGCGGTTATAAAGTCATAAATTGGTATACATTAAGCTCTGCCCGCAAGGTAATGTATAGAGTACTATTGTCAAGCACAAGCGTCTACCTCGATGTGGATAGCAACGTTGCCGCTACTTCGGTCTCCGCACCCATAACGGCACATGGGCGATAATCTACCCGCCATCCGACAATCACAAATCACCTTTTAGTTTTTTTCGAATCTTCAACGACATCGTTCACCTATGAGCAAACGGAGCAGTTTTAAGCCTACCACCCCATTGAGCACAAGCTTCGCCTTTGCTCTGCCCTCTTTACTAATGGCAACCGCTAAATTAACTCGGATGCCAGCTGCAGTTCGCAGAAATCCGTGTTCCTCGGTAGAAGCACAGTATAACCTTTCCTATGGACTTTAATAATCACAACAAAGAAAAACAGGAAGTTGTCGGTTTTCGTTCAGTTGCATTTCCTAGCTGCCGTTGTGCACTGTTGCGCATGCGATGGCATTACGTCAAGCAAACAGAAGCATTGTTTTATAAATCAACTCATCATCAGCTGTTAGGTGTGCCACAACAACTCTGAATTAAGTAGTCAAAGGAATGAATTTATTCACAGAAAAATGTGCGTTTGTAATGCAAATCACGATCCTCTGCCACTGTAGTGCTTTACGTCGTCAAGAGGCAAACTGCTCGTGTTTATCCATGAAAGAGGAGGCACCGCTGCCGATGGCTTATGCTGCCAATTCGGTGCCTCTGCGCAGAAATGCGACCTCTTCTAACCATTAATATGTGTTTGTAGAAAGCACCCTCGAAACACGCTTTGTGACTTAGGAAACACCATAATGAAAGTTAATTAAACACAGAAGATGGAACACTGGCTGGAATAAAATTTTTACTTCACTACTGAGGCTCAGAACATACATCGTAGTTATTGCAGAAAAGAGCAGAAGGGAATAAAAGGACATGGATTTGCTTAAATCACTGCCGACGGATGCGCTGAAGCGTTATCGCGCCCCTCCATTTGGCCTTATCTGCTCCCCTCACCACTGGCGGTGGCAATTTGCAGCGTTGCCCAATGGAACGCCTCATCTATGTTGACGAACATTTCACCACGTTGGTGGATGCGCCACACCCTCCAACACTCACATGAGTCTGCACTCAACAGAGGCGCTAAACCCTCACGGATAAAATCATCGATGAGTCTGCTGAGGTTGCCAATGAAGCATCCAAAATGACCATGTGCAGACATCGAACCCTCTGTTTGTTCCAATTAAAATTGCCGGATGAGGAGTATCGGAGTATCGGATAGCCTTGCAAAGGATCGTTGTCTCCGACTCCGTCTGTGCCTCTGTCAGTACAAGCGCAGAGTGCAAAAGGCGGTAGAGTTTTGCGTCCACCCAATCCAGCTGACACATGTAGTCGCGTAGTCAAATTCACGAACACGAGCCGTCCATGACTCTGTTTGAGAAGACTTTGTGGACCGAAGTCAACTCCGCCCCAGAATCACAGGAGATGGTTAACTAGCCGGGTACTTTCCCATCAACTTGGTTGTGCAGCAATGGCGGGGGTTATTGCATGCCCCTAACTTATCTACCACATTATAAACAAAAACAGGTGGCATGGGATAGGATCAATCCTGTGGGATCACCAAGTCGTCTACCAGATACGAGAGTGTCTGTGCAGAACAAACATCTTCGCAATTCGGCTTGCATATATTTGCTGTCTTTTATTCGTTCACGGCTGGAACATTGCCTTTGCCAATGTCCATCGCCTTGGCGATTTGAACGTGATGCGTATCGCGGCGACGTGAAAGGTGGGTACCAATTCTAATTAATTTGTTGGATGAATGTGATGTAATAGCGATAAATAAACAAGGCTTAATTTAAAATTGTGTTGGTTATGAGACACTGGCTCCCCATTTACTAAGGACACAGGAAAACCTGATGCCCTAACACCCTGGGAGTGGAGATATGCTAGGTCGCAGAGGCGTGTAAACTTCCCTCCATTGAGTCGTCGGTTTGTAGAGCTTTGCAGCATTGGTGAATAGCAGCACTGCTCCCACCACCTATTACTATCATAGTTTTGCCTCCCATGGCCTCTTAAAGAGCATCCGCCCTCGAAACCGTTCTCCTCAGAAGTGGCCATCATGAAATGCGACCAAAGGCTCTCAAGCGGTTAGTTTAGTTTTGCAAGTAATGTGAGTCTCGGTATCCGATCACATGTCAGCAAAGTTAATCCAAGTTGTAAGTAGTCCAACAGTGGGGGCTGAGTAGATGGATCGAGATTCGAGTTCAAGTTATTGTGAGAGAAAGCGAATGCTTGTTCACTGTCTGGATTTTGCTAGAGGCCAACTCTTAGCCAACTCAACTCCCTGACTGCCAATAACAAGGGCTTCAAATTTTCCTTCCCTTTATTTATGCTTAATCGCATGTCAACCACACATTCTTATGGCACGTTTTTGTGTGCTTTTTTATTCAAGAGGCATAAAATCAGCAGGCAACTTATATCTGCCCTCGTCTGTCAGCAGAATACGATGGTGGGCTGCAAAAACAAATGCGAGCTATGATGACTGCGCAACAAACATTCAAATAGGCACTAAGAATGCAACAGCGCCTCAAAATTGGCAATCTGTGCGTTTGAGTTCTAGTTGAGCCCAGGCAGAGCGCAGGCAGTGGACAAGCTCACTGCATTGCTTACGGTGACTTGGACTTGAACAAAGAACTACTCAACCAGCCGTTGGTGTCGACTCTGCCACAGCTCTCGTAAACTCCACTGACAAATGCTCAGAAGCTGAATCTTCCCCTCTCTGACCACTCATTACCTCCACCATCTAAATGCTCGGCAGTCACTCTTTCGCCCTTTACGATGGCTACTTCTCTATCGTGAGGCATTGGGACGCTCTATGTGAGTCAAATAGAAGTATAGTAGGAGCTAATGAAAGCAGTACTTCCATTTCTGACTCGTTATAAGATGCGTCTATATCGACTGGTAGAGTAGATGGGTGCGTTGAATGTCCTAGAATACGACACTTGTCCCGTCTCATCGTGATATCACACTTCATTTACTCAATGCTTGAGAGGAAATACCCTCAACATAGTAGACTGAAAACAAGCACATCCTTAATTCAGACTTTTTCATTTGTGTCCCTCCTATTTGCAGCATTGCAATTAATAATTGTTTAGGCATGTAAATTTGTGCATACTTGCATACGAACTAGCAATGCTGCCCTCGTCTGCTGCAACATACCCCACTTCACATCATCATTTCTCGGGAGAGCTACAAGCACAAAAATTTGATAGAAAACTTGCATGTTTTAACTGGTGTCACCTGTACTGCCCGCTAGCGGCAGGAGGCACGGAGTGATTTGTGGCAATCAGAATCACGTTTATTTGGCCATTCTACTTGGATGGCTGCTCACCTGGGACACATGGAGGCTTGTAAGTCATTAACTAGAACCAAAATATGGGCGATCCCAGGTTATCGGTTAAGACTCACAACTTTGCTTTTAGCCTTGAGTTGTGCTGAAGTAAATGCTTAAGTCAAGATGGCCAGTCCGTTTCTATCTACTGTCATCCAGTAATATAGGTGAGTGGTTTGCAAAGGCGTCGGCTCATTTTTACACTCCTTCGTCACAATGATGCTGTAATTTGTGGCTTTCGTTAGCTGTGTATGTGAAACACGACCTCTTGACCACGTTAATAGATTCCAGCCCCTCCGTACGCTTGCAAATCGCATAATCTGTTCCACTGATGCTACTTATTGGACCAAGGGTACCAGCTATTCACGCAATTTTAACGATGGTGTCATCAGGATCAGGACATTCTATAACCTACGGAGAGGAGTTTTGGAAGATTTTGTGGTAGAGGATGTTATTGTCACTTTACGAAATGGATGTATCAAAGCTACCCTCGCGAACCAGTAGCACCTCGTTTCGCGTGGCCGACAGTCACTAGTTAGCTAGCGCATTTCCTCTGCCATGTTCCGCGTGGCATTCAAAGCATTTCAGACATCCTACGATGTCTTCCAACTTGGCGATGAATGACGCATTGGCATATGGTTGACCAACCTCAGTCACTTTGTGTAGCTTCAAGCATATGTGTGGGTAATAATTAGCTCACTAGAATGGATGGCTTGAAAACATATGCATTTGGCAACCGCATGGTGCATTGTAACGCAAAAAGCACCTGAAACACCAAAATGATGCTGAATTTAGAGATAGAATGACCAAAATCAAATAGGGTTTTGGGGATATGGCAGCAGTTACTTCAAGTTTGAAGGCTAGAGAAGCCGAATAGGAGAAATTAGACAACTTGAAAGTGGCAGTGCATGCTCGTAGACATCGATCACAACGCAAGTCATGAATCGCACAGTCACATGAAGGCAGGCAGTCGATCAGCCCGTTAGTCTCTCAGTCTGCAAGGCTTCCAAACCGCTTTCTGGCACCTTCTACCCAATCTCATGTTCTAAGGCACTTCAGCGCCTCTTTGCCTCAGTTAACATGTCAGCCTACTTCTGCTTATTCTATCTGTTCAGAGCAACACCCTTCAGTCCGCATGAGTGCTGACTGTCACATCGCCTTCAATGTTTATGACAAAGTAGGATGATGAACCAAGAGATAGTAAAGCAGCTAAATACCTGCCTTAATTTGTCTACCAGCTTGGATCACTGAGTCGCCTTGTAGATGGGAGGTTGTTTGTGACAAACAAACAAATTCACGTTTTGTCTAGCAGACATCTGCTGTCTTCGATCCGGTCACGACTAAGTTAGAGTCAACGCCGATCGTCTTGGTGGTTTGAACATGATGCTCATCACGATGCGGTGAGAGGAGAAAGCAGTTGCGAATTCACGTTTAAGCCAGCAATACCACTTAATTTGTTAGATGCCTACGTAAAATAGCACCTCGAATGAAAGACTTACATGTGGCCTTCTTCCCTCATCACCGGTGGGTGTTGGTGTCTGTGGATTTACCTACCAAGAGGAAGAGCTGCTTTCCACCTCGCAATTAGATTTGCTGACTATGACATTGCTGCTATCCAATGGGAGTAGAGAAGCAAAATTAAAGTGGACACTAAGATCTCACAGAACTCAGCGGCGGCAGTGGTGACCACACAGTACATGGAGGATGGAAAGGTGAAGTTGCTCGAACACATCGCTGATTAGTTTCAGCGACTCCGGTCAGTGAAAGTAAGTGGCAACTTAAGCAGTCAGATGTGCGCCCATTTGCTGCTGACCAAGTGAATGTGTGACTGGGTTGCAGCAAATCTGTGGATAGAGGTGAGAATGTGATGTCAGCATGTGGAACACAAACTCGCTTTGGCATGTTTGATTGCAGCCGTCATGTTAGCAACATAGGAAATGGGGACCATGGACACTGAAATAATTGCACAAATGATATCTTGAAATGGTTATTTTCACCACCTAAACAAAAAATTCATAATTCATTGCGAGCGATGCCATTTATTATGGTAGGAATGAGTAGCTAAGAGAATCGGACATAGTTGTGCAGTAATTTGCTCTCATCCCATCCCAGCAAACACATTTACATTTAAATGCAATTCCGAATTAATTTGTGAAGCAAAGTTACACATAGGGAGTGGAGGCATGTTGCGTCGAGTTCTAACGTTATAGTAGCGATATCGCAGAGATATGTAACTATCCTCTCCACCGAATTGTCAGGCAGCAAAGTCTTTACAACACTTGTGCATAAGAGCACTGCTCGTACTCCTCATCACATGCATATATTTTGCCTCGGTTTTCGAATCCACACGTCACCCACACAATCTCACATAACGGTTCAGTTTACTTTTACATCCATCAGGCTGACAAAGTGCCAGACAAGTTATTTTTAGTCTTGGCTTGTCAGCATGCTGAGATGACGGACTGCGACAGCGCACGCAGAATGCGGAGGGTGGACGAGCTTACTGCGTTGCTCACGGTAATTTTAGTTGTTGTTGACCCTGCTGCAGTTCATATGAAATCCACTGATATTTGATCGGACGCTATGTTCTCCTTTCTTACAAAGACTCGTTGCACCAACCATCTTCCTTCTACCCCTTCCTCCTCCACCCTTCAGGATGGCCATATCTCTATCGTGCAGCATCAGGATGCTCACCATCAGCCAAACGGAAGTCTAGCACAAATTGGTGAAAGCGGCACTTCCTTTTTTGGCGTAATTAAAGATGCGCTCCTATCGACTGGCACAGAAGAATTGTACATTGGATGTCCAACGAATAGGACGATTGCCCCGTTGCATCGTGATGCTGCGCTTTATCCACCTGAGTGTGTTTTGTACACCCAACGTCTGAGAAGAGATGACTTTGAAATGGAGAACTGTTGATGGAGGCATTTTAAATCAGACTTTGTCACTAGTGTGCGCAGTCTCCTCATAGTGTCATGATAATTCACCTTTTGGGGCAGACACTTGTGTGTGCTTGGCATACAAACTAGCAGTGGTGTTCTTGCATTGGCTGGGTATGTCCTTCCAGAATCACGAGGAAGTAGCTTAGACAAGCTGACGCGCTAGGTGAACCATTCATTGATGCATGCATCGCGTTGAAGTAAATCCGTCTGCATCGGGGAGCAAGTCGAGAGAAATAAGTGCCTTTATATAACGAACGGCGTGGAGACCAACGTGAATGTCGCAGCTGATAAATTCATTCCCGCCTGCTTGACTGGGCTCTGGTGAATAAGTCACCTGCGCTAATGTGCACGTGCATCGGCGGATCACAACATGCTTTATGAACTCTCACCCGTTTATCCTTCCCTGCAATTGGGAACGCTGGTGAACACACTTCGCATATTTCATGCAATGCAGTTGGGACATGCTGATTAACTTACTGGAAGAACCAGACTAACGGGTGTGCCTCAATCACTTGTGCTAAAATTGACTCTTTTCTTCAGTTGAATGTCCTGAGTCAACCTGGGCACGAATCTCATCAATGCGCACTCAAGAAGTGCTCAGTGTGGCCCTTCCGCTAGCTGCAATACTGTCCTTGCCATATTTTGCGTATTCTGCCACTGACTATATTACGTGGGCTGCAGCCTTCACCAAACCACTGTTTGCCTCATCTAACCACCCAGTCTGCATTGTCATGACGGCAGTTGAGTGATTAGATGAGCGATTCAGTCTTTGTTTATCTTTAGTAAAAAGTGTACTGCATTCAAATTCAATGGACCAAGTTGTCCCTTTGCCATTTTATGCTTGGTGGCAGTGATAGTCCAGCCCAAAATTGCTCACGACTAAACACAGGACAGCTTGCTGCTTTGATCACTACAGAAGGGAGCTGCGTGGTCAAAGTCGGCTCTTAATTTACACCTCCTTTCCTTGACCTGACGATGTCCGCGTCTCTGCAGCATTAACAAATTTTGATTTGTAAAATCTTGGTTATCTCTTCCATCTTGGACGCGATGGTTGGACTCAAAGAACCTCGTTTCCAATTAGCAAAGCCATCACATTTGGCACAGATCAGATGCACGAAACGTGAAAATGAGCGCATTTTCCGGAACAAGCCTAGGAGTCTGGGAAATGCCTTTTGCTTGATTTTAACACTGACTATATTATCGTTTGCACTTCTTTCATCCAAGTGCTTTGCGCACACTTGCGAACCACTGCAGTAGAGGAGGATGCAGCACTCCGGATCCCGTGATCTGAGGCAGTTGAGTGCCTAATTGTTTGCCTAATTCAGCATGTCAGTCTACTTTGCTTTTCCAGCCTGTAGACTGGAGAGGCACACGTCCTACTTTTGCTTATTTTATGCAGTTAAAGCAGCATCAGTCGTTTATTACCATTCTACTCCATCCTCGTGATTGCCAACAGCACTATCGGATTTGATGTTTCAATCTCAAGAAGTTGACGAAAAGGCTAGACAAATGATGCGGTGGTTGATAAAGGCTAAGCCTCTAGGCTCATCTTAATGGTCACTCGCATCGCAGTCGGCGCAATCGCCACGCCTTAACATCCAATTACGCATATCGTGCGAAGTTCCAATTCTGAACTGCGAAGGTCTTTTCTCTTTAATAGACACATTGGTCGGGTTCGTGATGGACTCCATTCCCACCTCCTTCTTGTTAGTTAAAGTACCAACAAACGCATCAATCCATCAGCGTGATGCACTTTACTCTCCTTACCCTCCTAACATCAAATATCGCCATTGCCAAATTTTGAGATTCTTCATGCTTGAGAGATACTCGAAAGGCCTTTCCTTCTCAAACGGCCTAAGAAAACGCAAGGCTTAAATGCAAAAATCTGCTAGTCGCAATCCAGTGAAGGGTTTTGCATTTGCAACGCCCGTTTCTGTGCATAGATGGTTGGTGCGTATCATGCGGTAATAACCGCAACTAGCAATGAGTGTAGGTAATGTTAGTGGCAACATAAGACTGCTTACGTCCATTTGCATTGTGCTGTGCTAGTGCAGCGCGTAAATAATCCTTCCGTCTAAGAGACACCATTTACTGTCAACCTGGTACACACAATTAGGCATTAAGCCGCAAGAAATATTGCTGCTACACTTTCCTATTTCAATTTCAATTTCCAATTTTCAACTCCATCGCAATTACTTTATCACAATTCTGCTGGAAGCGAATGCTCTGCAGATTAGCAACCAGACTCATTGAAGATCGCCTTTATTTCTACGACGTAGATGCCTCTTACAAATATTCCAAGGGCGCAGATCTTGACAATGTTTGTGAGACAATGTCCGGTATGAATTGGATCCTCAAGTCTATCATTTCGGCAGGCACCTTGCGCTATTCTGTACAACAAATGGAGAAGCCAAATCCTCCACTACACTGTTTTCCACAGAGGCAGAGACAGGAGCAGAAGTTCCTTGCAAGGCTATGCACTTCTACCAACAGGATTGCCAACCTCCCGCAAATAACCTGAACCAGGAAACACTCAAGTGCAATAGTCAACAAGTTTTGGATGATTGGAAGTGACAAGTCTCGAATGGATTTTGCTATTCACTTTTCCGATAACGTCAATGACTGGGATGAAGGGGTTTCTCCCTCATCACGCATAAACTAAAATCGTTGCCTTTATCACCTAGGTGTGATGATCATATTGATATTGATGTGAGAGCAACCAGGCCGCCACTACTGAGCAATTCACCTGAGTGTGCATGACGAAGTCTACGATGTCGCTCCACCACGACTTGATGTTCCTCATCCACATCATCGCCGCCATTGCCGCCAATGAGGCAAATCGCCTCCTGCTACTGCTCTTCTAGGACACCACTTAGGACCAGCCGAAAACGGCGACTTCTAATTGGGGTCAGGTCGAACACCTTGTGGACAAACTTCATGGATTCGAAAATAGTCAACCAAAAGTGTCTAGATTCAGCCTGTCATCCAGTTAACAGCGAATGAGGCGTTTCTCTATGGGTAAGATAATGCTTTCCGCAACGGGTATGAGATGTTCCGATGAGCCGTGCTGCAAATTGTTACTAATGACGCCGAATTATGCAGTTCTACAATGTCTCAGCACGCTCACCTCCACAGTGGCCTGAGTAGAGTCACAAGTACTTCATGCCTATCTGTTTGTCCTCACATGCTCCATAGTGTGTTGTGTAGTGTTTCGCCAACAATCCCCAAAACTCCTTTTTGACCTTAAGTTCTTACTTCAGATTTTAGATGTCTTGTGCTCTTCCATTCGTAGGTGCATAAATAAGGCCTTATTTGCAACTGTCAAACGTAGGCAGCGATTTCGGTCAAAGGGTGTCTATCCTTAACTAGAATGACGCCGCGTCGCGGCACACTAAATTCGTCAGCTCCTCACTTGTTTGTTGGTTTACGAAACGTAGGGTGTCAGAAGCCGTAGTGTATAATGCCAGCCTGCATTTGCTAACAGGAATGCAAAGATGTAGCTCATGAAAAGATATGGGTGGCAATTTTTGGTTATTTTGAACACTAGTTCTATCACGGGGTGTAACTTCACAGAACTTATAGTGGCATTGTGCATCCATGTTCTCCACACTGATTTGGTTAAGGTATGAAATGACCTGCTTCACTGCTTTTAACCGGCTGGGGGTTATGGCGAATTCATATTCCAAAACTTCACCGTGACTGTGAAGTCACTATCGTCACTCGTTTGCAAGTACTTAGTAAGCACCTCAATCTCGCATCTCTACTTTCCTCGGATGGTAGCCATTCCCTTGTCAATGACCCCATTTATTAGACAGCAAGAAATTCGCACCATCAGTGCATCGGAAGTTACCTAATCAAGCCAAACCGAATCGTAAACATGAGATTCTCTCATTATATATATTTGCCTTACAACACACATCCCGTAACTTTTCGTCGGGAACCGGACACAGTAGATACCTTCGTTATGCCTGAGACTCGACAGTATGGGACAGTAGTTAGTGCATCCACTTCGCACTGTCTATTGAGGCGCCTGGGCCATTCAGGACGGCATGTCGCTTCTGATGCGGCGGTGGATTAAGGTTACACTTGTGGATTCAACTTATTGACCAATCGCATCGCAGTTGGGGCGGTCATCAAGCTGACCCTCTCATTGCTGAGTGCATAATCTCAACTCCATCCTCGCAGTGTGCAAGTCGTAGGCGAGTTCCAATGACACCGCTGAGGGATGCATTTAAGTTGAGAAAACAACAGCAAGAAGTACTGGCATTCTGTGGTGCCACTTGCGAAATCCCAATACTTTGCGCTTGCTTTAACAATCCGCTGTTTTGCTCCATAAATTACAAAACTGGAGGTTTCAATCGAAAAATGCTGCATTTTGTCATTTTGACAATTATTGGTGTGCGTTTAGCGCATGTCCACTGGTTGCCAAGTCTTTTCTCCTTTAAAGCGTTCTCTTCGTGCTGATGTCAATCTTCCAATTTCTTACTTCGTGTCGAGCTTCTGCACAAATTGCAAAGCCACACTGAGCCTGCACCGGAGACCAAAGATTTTGCACATGAAAAACAAAATTGGCCCACAAATAAATGCATCAAAAGGAAATCTACTCCCACACATGGCTAAGTTTCCGAACGATTACTGGTAGTTCCACGTGACGGTGATTGTTCGCGAAACTACGTCGCTGTCAAGGGAATATGTGCAAACAATCTCATAACTGGTTAGGTATCACCTGCTCAAAATTTCAGCAGATAGTAACAACAACTAAATCATGACGTTAAGGATCACATGAGGTCAGCTGAATCACGCCCTGATCTTCTCCCTTATGGTTACCTATAAAGTAGAAGGTTTACATCGTTTGTAACCGGCTGAACATTCCGAACGCGATGGGGTGATTCAATCACTAAATTGGAGGTAATTTAGTCAGAGGCTGATTACAGCTTCATAAGTGTTGGCGACCATACATTTGTTGCACTTTCGTACATTATTGCACGAGGTTTTGCAGTAACAATGATGTGGCTGAGCTCTGCCTGCATCGAGTGCACCCACACAAATTTGGCACAGAGTTGCATATTGGCATACAACTTCACTGCAGGCACTAAGCCTGAAATTATGCCTTTGAGGTGCAAATGCGCCCCATTTTCATGTGATGAAGCTAGGTATGCAATGTTCTCAGATGTTGCTCCAACCTTACGAACCGGCTGCTCTAAATTGAGGAATTTGGATCACTAAAATGTGCACAACAGACTCTATTAGTCAAGCCTTCTTCTGAATCTAAATAGCGCCAATCATACACAGTCGAGCATGAGGAGTGTCATTAGTTGTCATGTCCCAGTGAAAATATATCGTGTTGTCTGCCACCTTGCATTTCAAGTTTGGAATAGTAATTGAAAGCAATGGTTTGTTTTGGGAAAAGTGGACTTGTGATTCGGAATCCTCAATAACGTAGGTTATACATGTGCGAAATGGTCAAAAGGCACCTGATGTACCAAAAAGTAAGTAACAAAACCCATAGACTATTGTGAGTGCATCGGAGTGTCTTTCAACTGGTGTGGAGTGACAAACTTTGAAGATTGGTCTTCCTCTCTAAAACAGCTCACATCATGCAGCTAAAGTTGACATGCATGGGTTTCACTCTGCTTCTGGATACCATGTGGACCACCCTAACATCACCTGCATCTACAAACCCACAAGTGTACGATTCGCATTATTCAGAGACTTTCCATCGAGCGTTTTAGGGAATCTGTTAAGTTTACTTTAAATAGTCTTGGTGGACTACAATGGCCACCATACAGGGTTAAATGAATTTCCCGCCTCCATGTAGCCTTTATTGGTCATTGCAACACACATCCAAGCTGTGCGCGCTCGTCGGTGTGAGGGGCGAGAGGAATAGTGGCGTTCGATAACGGCGGCGTCGACGACGGTGATGGTGATGATGGAGGAGTCAGCAACGCAAAACTGTATCCCCTTATTTAGTATGATTTTTAGGGCACAAATAGAATCAAAAATGACACGACATAGCCGATTTCCTTGTGAGTTTTGTAGCTGACGGTCTAATAAAATGTAAATTATTTAAACGCATCCTTTTATGTTAAGCGTAGCACAATCGCGTTCATTTGTCATTAGGGTTTATTATAGCAAGGCACGATGTGGTCCCATGCAGGTGAGCAAATGCGACACCCATGCGTCCATTTTGAACATCGCATTACCTCGTCAAGTACGTGCTCGTTGCAAGTCATAATTGTCACATTAGTCACAGACTACCTTTATGTAATAAGAACAGCTACATTTACCTGGCAAGTTGGGCATTGCATTCCCTCATGAACTTTGGTAATATCATGTCCAGCGTGTTGCGAGAATGCAAAGACTGTCCTACCGCTGAGAGCGTGTGCAGCCGCTGGTCCTGTGAAATGTGAACGTGCGAAGAGTTTGGACTTGAGAACTGTGTGGCGATTAGGCACCCAAAGGCGGACAATCCTGTTGATATTTGGCAAACCTCGGTCCACGTAATTTGCACTTGATTGACAATCCACTGTGTAGCCGCCGCGGGTGCCATTGGGTACTGTGAGATCGTAGAGTCAACACCAATTTTGCTTCTCTACTTCCATCGGATGGTAGAATTTTACAGCCAGTAAATTCATTTTGTGATGGAGAAGCCGTCCTACCACTTAGTGGGCAAGTCTACGGACACTTTGACAACCCGAACCCGATCGGTTAATGATGGAAAATAGTCGCATTAGAAATTTCATTCGTGTTGAGTAGCCACAACGGATGGATTTTGACGTTTATTTAAAGTAACCTCACAAATGAGCGCGATTGTGCCACGCTTAACATAAAAGGATGCGGTTAAGCGATTTACATTTTATTAGACCGTCAGCTACAAAACCCACAAGGAACTCGGCTATGCCGTGTCATTTTTGATCCTATTTGTGCTTGGAAAATCGTACTAAATGGAGGAAAACAGTTCTGCGTTTCCGACTCCCTGGTCATCATTATCACCGTCGTCGTTGTCGAACGCCACTATTCCTCCCACTCCCTCACACTGACGAGCACGCACAGCTTGGATGTGTGTTAAGGTGACCAATAAAGGTTGCATGGAGACTGAAACTTCAATTAGCCCTTCATTGTGGTCATTGTAGTCCACAAGGCTGTGTAAAGTAAATCTAACAGGTTCCTTGTAACACTCGACGGAAAGCACTTTGCAGGGCACGGATTTTGCCTCTGATAAATGCGAACTGTACATTTATGGGGCTGTAGATAAAAGTGGTGTTCAGGTGCTCCACACGGTATCCAGAAGTAGAGTGAAACCCATGCATGTCAACTTTAGCTGCATGATGTGAGCTGTTTTAGAGAGGAAGACCAATCTTCAAAGTTTGTCACTCCACACCAGTTGAAAGACACTCCGATGCACTCACAATAGTCTATGGGTTTTGTTACTTACTTTTTGGTACATCAAGTGCCTTTTGACCATTTCGCACATGTATAACCCACGTTATTGAGGATTCCGAATCACAAGTCCACTTTTCCCAAAACAAACCATTGCTTTCAATTACTATTCCAAACTTGAAATGCAAGGTGGCAGACAACACGATATATTTTCACTGGGACATGACAACTAATGACACTCCTCATGCTCGACTGTGTATGATTGGCGCTATTTAGATTCAGAAGAAGGCTTGACTAATAGAGTCTGTTGTGCACATTTTAGTGATCCAAATTCCTCAATTTAGAGCAGCCGGTTCGTAAGGTTGGAGCAACATCTGAGAACATTGCATACCTAGCTTCATCACATGAAAATGGGGCGCATTTGCACCTCAAAGGCATAATTTCAGGCTTAGTGCCTGCAGTGAAGTTGTATGCCAATATGCAACTCTGTGCCAAATTTGTGTGGGTGCACTCGATGCAGGCAGAGCTCAGCCACATCATTGTTACTGCAAAACCTCGTGCAATAATGTACGAAAGTGCAACAAATGTATGGTCGCCAACACTTATGAAGCTGTAATCAGCCTCTGACTAAATTACCTCCAATTTAGTGATTGAATCACCCCATCGCGTTCGGAATGTTCAGCCGGTTACAAACGATGTAAACCTTCTACTTTATAGGTAACCATAAGGGAGAAGATCAGGGCGTGATTCAGCTGACCTCATGTGATCCTTAACGTCATGATTTAGTTGTTGTTACTATCTGCTGAAATTTTGAGCAGGTGATACCTAACCAGTTATGAGATTGTTTGCACATATTCCCTTGACAGCGACGTAGTTTCGCGAACAATCACCGTCACGTGGAACTACCAGTAATCGTTCGGAAACTTAGCCATGTGTGGGAGTAGATTTCCTTTTGATGCATTTATTTGTGGGCCAATTTTGTTTTTCATGTGCAAAATCTTTGGTCTCCGGTGCAGGCTCAGTGTGGCTTTGCAATTTGTGCAGAAGCTCGACACGAAGTAAGAAATTGGAAGATTGACATCAGCACGAAGAGAACGCTTTAAAGGAGAAAAGACTTGGCAACCAGTGGACATGCGCTAAACGCACACCAATAATTGTCAAAATGACAAAATGCAGCATTTTTCGATTGAAACCTCCAGTTTTGTAATTTATGGAGCAAAACAGCGGATTGTTAAAGCAAGCGCAAAGTATTGGGATTTCGCAAGTGGCACCACAGAATGCCAGTACTTCTTGCTGTTGTTTTCTCAACTTAAATGCATCCCTCAGCGGTGTCATTGGAACTCGCCTACGACTTGCACACTGCGAGGATGGAGTTGAGATTATGCACTCAGCAATGAGAGGGTCAGCTTGATGACCGCCCCAACTGCGATGCGATTGGTCAATAAGTTGAATCCACAAGTGTAACCTTAATCCACCGCCGCATCAGAAGCGACATGCCGTCCTGAATGGCCCAGGCGCCTCAATAGACAGTGCGAAGTGGATGCACTAACTACTGTCCCATACTGTCGAGTCTCAGGCATAACGAAGGTATCTACTGTGTCCGGTTCCCGACGAAAAGTTACGGGATGTGTGTTGTAAGGCAAATATATATAATGAGAGAATCTCATGTTTACGATTCGGTTTGGCTTGATTAGGTAACTTCCGATGCACTGATGGTGCGAATTTCTTGCTGTCTAATAAATGGGGTCATTGACAAGGGAATGGCTACCATCCGAGGAAAGTAGAGATGCGAGATTGAGGTGCTTACTAAGTACTTGCAAACGAGTGACGATAGTGACTTCACAGTCACGGTGAAGTTTTGGAATATGAATTCGCCATAACCCCCAGCCGGTTAAAAGCAGTGAAGCAGGTCATTTCATACCTTAACCAAATCAGTGTGGAGAACATGGATGCACAATGCCACTATAAGTTCTGTGAAGTTACACCCCGTGATAGAACTAGTGTTCAAAATAACCAAAAATTGCCACCCATATCTTTTCATGAGCTACATCTTTGCATTCCTGTTAGCAAATGCAGGCTGGCATTATACACTACGGCTTCTGACACCCTACGTTTCGTAAACCAACAAACAAGTGAGGAGCTGACGAATTTAGTGTGCCGCGACGCGGCGTCATTCTAGTTAAGGATAGACACCCTTTGACCGAAATCGCTGCCTACGTTTGACAGTTGCAAATAAGGCCTTATTTATGCACCTACGAATGGAAGAGCACAAGACATCTAAAATCTGAAGTAAGAACTTAAGGTCAAAAGGATTTTGGGGATCGTTGGCGAAACACTACACAACACACTATGGAGCATGTGAGGACAAACAGATAGGCATGAAGTACTTGTGACTCTACTCAGGCCACTGTGGAGGTGAGCGTGCTGAGACATTGTAGAACTGCATAATTCGGCGTCATTAGTAACAATTTGCAGCACGGCTCATCGGAACATCTCATACCCGTTGTGGAAAGCATTATCTTACCCATAGAGAAACGCCTCATTCGCTGTTAACTGGATGACAGGCTGAATCTAGACACTTTTGGTTGACTATTTTCGAATCCATGAAGTTTGTCCACAAGGTGTTCGACCTGACCCCAATTAGAAGTCGCCGTTTTCGGCTGGTCCTAAGTGGTGTCCTAGAAGAGCAGTAGCAGGAGGCGATTTGCCTCATTGGCGGCAATGGCGGCGATGATGTGGATGAGGAACATCAAGTCGTGGTGGAGCGACATCGTAGACTTCGTCATGCACACTCAGGTGAATTGCTCAGTAGTGGCGGCCTGGTTGCTCTCACATCAATATCAATATGATCATCACACCTAGGTGATAAAGGCAACGATTTTAGTTTATGCGTGATGAGGGAGAAACCCCTTCATCCCAGTCATTGACGTTATCGGAAAAGTGAATAGCAAAATCCATTCGAGACTTGTCACTTCCAATCATCCAAAACTTGTTGACTATTGCACTTGAGTGTTTCCTGGTTCAGGTTATTTGCGGGAGGTTGGCAATCCTGTTGGTAGAAGTGCATAGCCTTGCAAGGAACTTCTGCTCCTGTCACTGCCTCTGTGGAAAACAGTGTAGTGGTGGATTTGGCTTCTCCATTTGTTGTACAGAATAGCGCAAGGTGCCTGCCGAAATGATAGACTTGAGGATCCAATTCATACCGGACATTGTCTCACAAACATTGTCAAGATCTGCGCCCTTGGAATATTTGTAAGAGGCATCTACGTCGTAGAAATAAAGGCGATCTTCAATGAGTCTGGTTGCTAATCTGCAGAGCATTCGCTTCCAGCAGAATTGTGATAAAGTAATTGCGATGGAGTTGAAAATTGGAAATTGAAATTGAAATAGGAAAGTGTAGCAGCAATATTTCTTGCGGCTTAATGCCTAATTGTGTGTACCAGGTTGACAGTAAATGGTGTCTCTTAGACGGAAGGATTATTTACGCGCTGCACTAGCACAGCACAATGCAAATGGACGTAAGCAGTCTTATGTTGCCACTAACATTACCTACACTCATTGCTAGTTGCGGTTATTACCGCATGATACGCACCAACCATCTATGCACAGAAACGGGCGTTGCAAATGCAAAACCCTTCACTGGATTGCGACTAGCAGATTTTTGCATTTAAGCCTTGCGTTTTCTTAGGCCGTTTGAGAAGGAAAGGCCTTTCGAGTATCTCTCAAGCATGAAGAATCTCAAAATTTGGCAATGGCGATATTTGATGTTAGGAGGGTAAGGAGAGTAAAGTGCATCACGCTGATGGATTGATGCGTTTGTTGGTACTTTAACTAACAAGAAGGAGGTGGGAATGGAGTCCATCACGAACCCGACCAATGTGTCTATTAAAGAGAAAAGACCTTCGCAGTTCAGAATTGGAACTTCGCACGATATGCGTAATTGGATGTTAAGGCGTGGCGATTGCGCCGACTGCGATGCGAGTGACCATTAAGATGAGCCTAGAGGCTTAGCCTTTATCAACCACCGCATCATTTGTCTAGCCTTTTCGTCAACTTCTTGAGATTGAAACATCAAATCCGATAGTGCTGTTGGCAATCACGAGGATGGAGTAGAATGGTAATAAACGACTGATGCTGCTTTAACTGCATAAAATAAGCAAAAGTAGGACGTGTGCCTCTCCAGTCTACAGGCTGGAAAAGCAAAGTAGACTGACATGCTGAATTAGGCAAACAATTAGGCACTCAACTGCCTCAGATCACGGGATCCGGAGTGCTGCATCCTCCTCTACTGCAGTGGTTCGCAAGTGTGCGCAAAGCACTTGGATGAAAGAAGTGCAAACGATAATATAGTCAGTGTTAAAATCAAGCAAAAGGCATTTCCCAGACTCCTAGGCTTGTTCCGGAAAATGCGCTCATTTTCACGTTTCGTGCATCTGATCTGTGCCAAATGTGATGGCTTTGCTAATTGGAAACGAGGTTCTTTGAGTCCAACCATCGCGTCCAAGATGGAAGAGATAACCAAGATTTTACAAATCAAAATTTGTTAATGCTGCAGAGACGCGGACATCGTCAGGTCAAGGAAAGGAGGTGTAAATTAAGAGCCGACTTTGACCACGCAGCTCCCTTCTGTAGTGATCAAAGCAGCAAGCTGTCCTGTGTTTAGTCGTGAGCAATTTTGGGCTGGACTATCACTGCCACCAAGCATAAAATGGCAAAGGGACAACTTGGTCCATTGAATTTGAATGCAGTACACTTTTTACTAAAGATAAACAAAGACTGAATCGCTCATCTAATCACTCAACTGCCGTCATGACAATGCAGACTGGGTGGTTAGATGAGGCAAACAGTGGTTTGGTGAAGGCTGCAGCCCACGTAATATAGTCAGTGGCAGAATACGCAAAATATGGCAAGGACAGTATTGCAGCTAGCGGAAGGGCCACACTGAGCACTTCTTGAGTGCGCATTGATGAGATTCGTGCCCAGGTTGACTCAGGACATTCAACTGAAGAAAAGAGTCAATTTTAGCACAAGTGATTGAGGCACACCGTTAGTCTGGTTCTTCCAGTAAGTTAATCAGCATGTCCCAACTGCATTGCATGAAATATGCGAAGTGTGTTCACCAGCGTTCCCAATTGCAGGGAAGGATAAACGGGTGAGAGTTCATAAAGCATGTTGTGATCCGCCGATGCACGTGCACATTAGCGCAGGTGACTTATTCACCAGAGCCCAGTCAAGCAGGCGGGAATGAATTTATCAGCTGCGACATTCACGTTGGTCTCCACGCCGTTCGTTATATAAAGGCACTTATTTCTCTCGACTTGCTCCCCGATGCAGACGGATTTACTTCAACGCGATGCATGCATCAATGAATGGTTCACCTAGCGCGTCAGCTTGTCTAAGCTACTTCCTCGTGATTCTGGAAGGACATACCCAGCCAATGCAAGAACACCACTGCTAGTTTGTATGCCAAGCACACACAAGTGTCTGCCCCAAAAGGTGAATTATCATGACACTATGAGGAGACTGCGCACACTAGTGACAAAGTCTGATTTAAAATGCCTCCATCAACAGTTCTCCATTTCAAAGTCATCTCTTCTCAGACGTTGGGTGTACAAAACACACTCAGGTGGATAAAGCGCAGCATCACGATGCAACGGGGCAATCGTCCTATTCGTTGGACATCCAATGTACAATTCTTCTGTGCCAGTCGATAGGAGCGCATCTTTAATTACGCCAAAAAAGGAAGTGCCGCTTTCACCAATTTGTGCTAGACTTCCGTTTGGCTGATGGTGAGCATCCTGATGCTGCACGATAGAGATATGGCCATCCTGAAGGGTGGAGGAGGAAGGGGTAGAAGGAAGATGGTTGGTGCAACGAGTCTTTGTAAGAAAGGAGAACATAGCGTCCGATCAAATATCAGTGGATTTCATATGAACTGCAGCAGGGTCAACAACAACTAAAATTACCGTGAGCAACGCAGTAAGCTCGTCCACCCTCCGCATTCTGCGTGCGCTGTCGCGTCCGTCATCTCAGCATGCTGACAAGCCAAGACTAAAAATAACTTGTCTGGCACTTTGTCAGCCTGATGGATGTAAAAGTAAACTGAACCGTTATGTGAGATTGTGTGGGTGACGTGTGGATTCGAAAACCGAGGCAAAATATATGCATGTGATGAGGAGTACGAGCAGTGCTCTTATGCACAAGTGTTGTAAAGACTTTGCTGCCTGACAATTCGGTGGAGAGGATAGTTACATATCTCTGCGATATCGCTACTATAACGTTAGAACTCGACGCAACATGCCTCCACTCCCTATGTGTAACTTTGCTTCACAAATTAATTCGGAATTGCATTTAAATGTAAATGTGTTTGCTGGGATGGGATGGAGCAAATTACTGCACAACTATGTCCGATTCTCTTAGCTACTCATTCCTACCATAATAAATGGCATCGCTCGCAATGAATTATGAATTTTTTGTTTAGGTGGTGAAAATAACCATTTCAAGATATCATTTGTGCAATTATTTCAGTGTCCATGGTCCCCATTTCCTATGTTGCTAACATGACGGCTGCAATCAAACATGCCAAAGCGAGTTTGTGTTCCACATGCTGACATCACATTCTCACCTCTATCCACAGATTTGCTGCAACCCAGTCACACATTCACTTGGTCAGCAGCAAATGGGCGCACATCTGACTGCTTAAGTTGCCACTTACTTTCACTGACCGGAGTCGCTGAAACTAATCAGCGATGTGTTCGAGCAACTTCACCTTTCCATCCTCCATGTACTGTGTGGTCACCACTGCCGCCGCTGAGTTCTGTGAGATCTTAGTGTCCACTTTAATTTTGCTTCTCTACTCCCATTGGATAGCAGCAATGTCATAGTCAGCAAATCTAATTGCGAGGTGGAAAGCAGCTCTTCCTCTTGGTAGGTAAATCCACAGACACCAACACCCACCGGTGATGAGGGAAGAAGGCCACATGTAAGTCTTTCATTCGAGGTGCTATTTTACGTAGGCATCTAACAAATTAAGTGGTATTGCTGGCTTAAACGTGAATTCGCAACTGCTTTCTCCTCTCACCGCATCGTGATGAGCATCATGTTCAAACCACCAAGACGATCGGCGTTGACTCTAACTTAGTCGTGACCGGATCGAAGACAGCAGATGTCTGCTAGACAAAACGTGAATTTGTTTGTTTGTCACAAACAACCTCCCATCTACAAGGCGACTCAGTGATCCAAGCTGGTAGACAAATTAAGGCAGGTATTTAGCTGCTTTACTATCTCTTGGTTCATCATCCTACTTTGTCATAAACATTGAAGGCGATGTGACAGTCAGCACTCATGCGGACTGAAGGGTGTTGCTCTGAACAGATAGAATAAGCAGAAGTAGGCTGACATGTTAACTGAGGCAAAGAGGCGCTGAAGTGCCTTAGAACATGAGATTGGGTAGAAGGTGCCAGAAAGCGGTTTGGAAGCCTTGCAGACTGAGAGACTAACGGGCTGATCGACTGCCTGCCTTCATGTGACTGTGCGATTCATGACTTGCGTTGTGATCGATGTCTACGAGCATGCACTGCCACTTTCAAGTTGTCTAATTTCTCCTATTCGGCTTCTCCAGCCTTCAAACTTGAAGTAACTGCAGCCATATCCCCAAAACCCTATTTGATTTTGGTCATTCTATCTCTAAATTCAGCATCATTTTGGTGTTTCAGGTGCTTTTTGCGTTACAATGCACCATGCGGTTGCCAAATGCATGTGTTTTCAAGCCATCCATCCCAGTTTGCTAATTATCACCAACACATGCCTGAAGCTACACAAAGTGATTGGTGTTGGTCAACATATGCCAATGTGTCATCCATCGCAAAGTTGGGAGGCATCGTAGGATGTCTGAAATGCTTTGAATGCCACGCGGAACATGGCAGAGGAGATGCGCTAGCTTACTAGTGACTGTCGGCCACGCGAAACGAGGTGTTACTGGTTCGAGAGGGTAGCTTTGATACATCTATTTCGTAAAGTGACAATAACATCAGTATTGCTTATTTCCAGTCCGAAACATCCACTACCACAAAATCTTTCAACACTCCTCTCCGTAGGCTGTAGAATGTCCTGATCCCAATGACACTATCGTTAAAATTGCGTGAATAGCTGGTACCCCTGGTCCAATAAGTCACATCAGTGGAACAGATTATGCGATTTGCAAGCGTACGGAGGGGCTGGAATCTATTGACGTGGTCAAGAGGTCGTGTTTCACATACACAGCTAACGAAAGCCACAAATTACAGCATCATTGTGACAAAGGACGGGTAAAAATGAGCCGATGCCTTTACAAACCTTTTATCTATATTACCGGATGATATTAGATAGAAACGGACCGGCCGTCTTGACCTAACCACTTACTTCAGGACAACTCAAGGCTAAAAGCAAAGTTGTGAGTCTTAACCGATAACCTGAGATCGCCCATATTTTGGTTCTAGTTAATGACTTACAAGCCTCCATGTGTCCCAGGTGAGCAGCCATCCAAGTAGAATGGCCAAATAAACGTGATTCTGATTGTTACAATCACTCCGTGCTACCTGCCGCTAGCGGGCAGTACAGGTGACACCAGTTAAAACATGCAAGTTTTCTATCCAATTTTAGTGCTTGTAGCTCTCCCAAGAAATGATGATGTGAAGTGGGGTATATTGCAGCAGACGAGGGCAGCACTGCTAGCTCGTATACAAGTATGCACAAATTTACATGCCTAAACAATTATTAATTGCAATGCTGCAAATAGGAGGAACACAAATGAAAAAGTCTGAATTAGGGATGTGCTTGTTTTCAGTCTACTATGTTGAGGGTATTTCCTCTCAAGCATTGAGTAAATGAAATGTGATATCACGATGAGACGAGACAAGTGCCGTATTCTAGGACATTCAACGCACACATCTGCTCTACCAGCCGATATAGACGCATCTTCTAACAAGTCAGAAATGGAAGCACTGCTTTCACCAGCTCCTGCTATACTTCTATTTGACTCACATCGAGCGTCCCAATGCCTCACGATAGAGAAGTAGCCATCGTAAAGGGCGAAAGAGTGACTGCCGAGCATTTAGATGGTAAGGTAATGAGTGGTCAGAGAGGGGAAGATTCAGCTTCTGAGCATTTGTCAGTGGAGTTTACGAGAGCTGTGGCAGAGTCGACACCAACTGCTGGTTGAGTAGTTCTTTGTTCAAGTTCAGGTCGCCGTGAGCGATGCGGTAAGCTCGTCTAATGCCTGCGCTCTGCCTGGACTCAACTAGAACTTAAACACACAGATTGCCAGGTTTGAGGCGCTATTGCATTCTTAGTGCTTATTTGAATGTTTGTTGCGCAGTCATCATAGCTCGCATTTGTTTTTGCAGCCCACCATCGTATTCTGCTGACAGACGAGAGCAAATATAGTTGCCTGCTGATTTTATGCCTCTTGAATATGAAAGCACACAAAAACGTGCCGAAGTAGTGCAGGACATTGGGTTACCAAATGTTTGCAATGCGACAGTGGTAAGTGGGTGCTCTAGTAGTTATCTGACCGTTCGGTTGGAAGTGCAGACCCAAGGTCGCTACTTGATTGGAATTTGACTCTTTCGTAGACTGATAGGGGTGCACTTGTGAGTTGTGACCATTGGTGTTGGGCAATGAGACTTTGAGTTTCGGCGTCAAGAGTTGAGAGGTGTCACTAGTAGATTGCACCTCCCATGGCTTCGTGGGAGAGGGAGTATTCTGCTGTGCTGCTCGCTGATGGTTACTGCCTACTTTAACGTAAAAATACGCTGCAGCCTTGATAGTTGCCTGGTATTGAATACCTACGCGGATGAAGAGGAGGAAGAAGTGTCGGAATTATGGTGAGCACTTATGTGATTGCATGGAAGTGAAGTAGTCGGTGGTGAGGAGGAGCGCTTGGCCGGTAGAGGGGAAAACGTCACGTTTGTTGCACATATTTGATGCAGATGGTGGCTGGACACGCCAGTAGATTGTTGACATATGGTCATTTATGGGTCGGTTTTCTGGCCAAATGTGGGCTTAGGACCGTCATTTAACAGAAGTTTGATTGCTTTGCAGACAGCCAGCGTTGAAGTTGGAGTTACCTCGGGGAAGGGGAAGGAACCCAGTCTGCATTGACTGCATCGCTGTTTCTAATCCCTCCGTGGCCCTTGAGTGCAGATGCACTGCCGCTTCAGTGAAAGGCGTGGACGAGATCTCACCCAGCGCTGTATTGGCTTGTTTTTACAGCGTTTGTCGTGTAAAGCAATATTCAGTCTTTCTTGTCAATGTGTTGCCGTGGGCCTTATGGTGTGCTCATTGATTTCATGAGGTTGTAGGGTGCCGCGTGTGGAAGTGGCTGGCTTCTGTCCCGGCTACACAGCATGTGAAGGTGATGGAAGTGGCCGTTTGTGAATTATTGGTGGAGGAGGGCGTTCGTGTTGACCTGTTGTATGACAGCCACCCTTGGTATGGTTAAGTGAGTTTGTGAGTCTACCAGTGGACAGAAAAATAGGTAGTGCCCAGTCAGCGTTGGGAACCGCTATAGCGTGCGTCTTAAGCCTGAATGTACGCGAGTTGCATAGCATTGGTTAGGCATGGTCATAAAGAGGGTAGAAAAAAATGTATCGCAAATCTAGAATAGAGCGAGAAAGTGTGTAAAATGTCGTATTCTGGAAGTGAGGTGGACAATTTCTTTTGTAACCTAAATGTAATTTGTCTAAGCATATATGCCTACAAAATTTTCAAGTTTCCACTTAGTTGATAGCTGAGCTCTATTGAAAATATCCGCTCTATCACATCAGCGGCAAGGGCTATGAAACCCCTGCCATGTGGCTATTGCAGTGCGTATTGGAAGAGGGTAGTATTCTTTTCCAAGTAAAGGAAATATGGGCAGTTAAATCTAGTGCATTTAATCACCGGTGAGCACAAAATGAAGTCCTATATTAAAGGTTCTTCCTTCTTTTTCACCTTCAAAGCTGTTGATCGCTCACTGCCCTAAACAATCTACACATAAGAAGCAGTAGCATCAGCTCTGTTCAAGGCGAACGATGGAAATCCAGGCAAAGCAGTCGATGCAGGCTTTCCTCTCCACTAACCGATTCTACTCAACCTTGTTATTTTAAGTTTCAACCAGTTGGATCAAGTAGCAGAACATGGAGCTTGACAAATAAGGTAAAAACATCAATATGGTTTAGAGAGCGGCTCATTGACAGCATGTGCACAGGATCTGCTTTGATGCAATCATTGGGTGTCATAACATGAAGGGTGATGCAAAACATGCCCAGTTCTTGGTCCCGTTAAGAGCAGTGGGAGAAAAAACAGGCCTGGGCGTCCTTACCTCTTACTCACTCTAGCGCACCATCTCATTCCACATGCCTGCCTGCATACCTACCTGTCTATCCAGCCCTCGCACATTTGTACGAACGCACATCATCACAGACCGCTGTCGTCGCCGACATAGCTAGAGGATGTACTCAAATTTGGCCGAAGCATCACATCAAACTCTTGTGTCCGTGATGGCCTCTTTGCTTTGATTCGGTGCCAAATTATTTGCCTCCTCCTCTTATTCGTTTCTCGCTCTTTGCCAACCGATTGAAGCGTGAATCTGCCATGTGACGCCCTACTTACCCAGGGCGCAAATCGAATCAAGGATGACACGGCATAGCCGATTTCCTTGTGGGTTCTGCAGCAGTTGGTCTATTAAAATGCAAGTTATTCAAACGCATCCTTTTATGTTAAGCGTAGCACAATCGCGTTCATTTGTCTCCCGAGTTTATCGTAGCAAGGCACGATGTGTCCTCTTGCAGGTGAGTAAATGCGACACCCACTTGTCTATTTTGAACATCGCATTACCTCGTCAAGTACGTGCTCGTTGCAAGTCATAATTGTCACATTAGTCACAGACTACGTTCATGTAGTAAACACAGCTGCATTTACCTGGCAAGTTACGCATTGCATTCCCTCATGAACTTTGGTAATATCTTTCTATTTATGCGAATGATTCCACCTGATCTCCAGTTCCTCTACGATCATTGTGAGTTATTCACCCCAAAGCTGAGTAAGTTGCATCAAAATGCAAGTCGAAAATGGCAATCAAAGCCACCTTACTACCCAATTTATAATCTCGAGTTGCCCATAGTCCATAATATATGTCTCGGTGGGGTCACAAGCAGGAGCACTGCTTGAATAAAGCATAAGCATATTGGGCATCCATTGTTGAAATCAAAAAGAAAACTAGTCAATATAGTTGGAGTGTGTAAGTTAGGTGAAGGGTGCTACAAAGTGTTTGCAACCATGTAGTCCTAATGCCTGTCGCCTTCAGCTGTTCAGAACAAGGCATTCACCACTGCAAATGCATGAATAGCGATCCAAAGATGACTAAAATAGAAACACATGATTTTAAAATTATTGGATGCTAGTAATATCCTGAAGTGAGGTGACTACCGCAGAATCAACATTTACACCACAAAAGTTCACATGCAAATATACTGCCATAAAATCACGCAAAATCACAAGAAGGGATCCTGTCCGATCTGTCAGAACTGTTGAAAGAGAATTTTGAGTAGCTAGCACACTCAAAATAACTAGTGGAAGCAATTGGCGACGTTGCATACACCCACACCGACACATCTTCCAAGCACAGGTCGTGTCCAGCGTGTAGCGAGAATGCAAAGACTGCCTTACCGCTGAGAGCTTGTGCAGCCGCTGGTCCTGTGAAATGTGAACATGCGAAGAGGTTGGACTTGAGAACTGGTGTTGAGCAAAGGGTTAAGAGCATTCGGATCATAAGAAAGGAATAGACGCATTGACTTACTGGAAGGGGCCGATGCTGTTTCGATATATGAGGTGGAAAATCGAGCAAGATTCCGGAAAAAACCTCGAATAATAATGCGCAAAAGGTAGGGCGTCTGTGATCGTGCACTAAACTTAAAGTATATTAAGCGACCTTGGTTTTAGCGCAATTTTTGACGCACAATCACAACATTTTAATAAGTTCTTCAGTGTGAGGTAAAAACTAGAGCAGTCCTGACGATTCCATTAAGAGTGATCGCAGCTGCTGGTCAGGCTGACAAGGGCATTTGAGATGCAACATTCCACTTGACATTCTTCCTTGGCGGAGTTGGTCTAGTTGGACCATGGAGACATTGCATCATCTGTGTAAGTTCAGTTCACATTCTGCTCCCTTGTAGTGAAACCAAGTGCCCCGTGCTCTTGGACATGCATGCTTGTGTAGCTCGCATGTGGAATGAAATTCTTCCAGGATAGAAAGGTACCTATTGCCATATGGGTTTACGTCTGTCGGTGTCTATCTTATGCTCATAGTGCTGCCTTAGTAATCGCTCCATAGGATGTCATTAGAGTTCTGTCCAGTTGGCCATCCGGTTGACCGATTCGCCTCTACATCCATCTTTTGGTTTTCCTTGTAGCGCACGAAGAAACACCTCCTCTTTTCTATTATCAATTGTAATGGCATTGATAAATTGCTCATCGTGCATCGCAGATGGATCGCACTTATACGCGAAGGGCACAGTCTACTCTGCTCCCTTAAAGTAGCAATCCGTTGCTAAGAAAGTGAAGTTTGGTGATCAGCGCAAAGGCTCCCTCTAGAGCGTAGGGCATAGTAAGCACTAAGAATTTTGCCTTACAAAGTCAAGTCCATACTGTAAGTAGAGTGTATAGAAAAATACCTTGTACAGTCTACTCTACGCCCTTAAACGTAGAAATCTGTAGCCCATAGGTCAGCTAATGTTAACTATCTGCAACATTAACAATTAATATGAATATCAATCTCACAACTGATTCAGAGCTAATCAGACCTACCTGAGACATCACCATCCAAAATCTGAAAGTAGCTTACCCAAATGAAACTGCGCTTAGGTGACAAGAGGCTGCCTGCCAGTACTAATCATTTCTTTCACCAACCAATCAGCAAAGTCCATCGGTCAGCTGAGATTCTCGAGTGCATGGATGATTCTGGCAGCGCTGCATTTAAAAGTGTGTAAACGTTCGTACAATCTAGCATAGAATTATCATCTTTTCAAAATTTCCATTAGAAAACTTATCAGCATTTCTGACGCGGCAAATGCAACAGGATGAAATCGAGGTACCGAAACATCCTAAGGAATGTGATATTGTGAACTGACGTGATGAAGACATCATCAATGCATCGCAGTGGGCGTAGGGGCTCTAATCATGCACAGATGAGCATACCATCGGGACGGTGGCTTAACTAACGCAGACTGTGAGGAGTCCTCTGCATAGCAGTAGAGAAGAGGTAAACACAAACTCACCCTCTTGTTATTAGCCTGGTCGGATCATAGCTGGTAACAATCCTTTCTAACTAAATCGACCCTGCCTAGACGATGTATACGAGTGGAGGCTTGTGCCAATCCTGCACTACTTATGCACTTATTAGTAGACTGCTACATCCTCATTCCCACCCAGCATAGCCATCGGTCCAATCGCCTACCCACTCTACTCCCTTACCACTTCCACTGCAACACTTTGTTTGTTGACATCCGATTCCAGCCGCGATCGCTTGAGTGGTAGGTATATCCTTGCAATAAACTCTCGTTAACTCACAGCCAAACGCACGATCTCGTCTGGACGGTAGAACGGATACGGCAAGAATGGTTCAGGTAGTCGAAGAATTCGTGGACTCATTCGTTGCCACTTTTACAGCGGTAGATTCCAATTATTCACTTATGACGACAATTAATCAAGTCGATTTTAGGACACCAGTCGTAAACCGTATTAAAAATATGTGACGCTGCTCATCGCTGGGTTATTCGCAGCATTATGACCTCATTTTTCCCTTATGTGACAGATGACATGCCTGTGTAACCACACTGATCTACATGGATCTCACCGTCTCCATGCACACCTGTGCAGTCATCAGCGTTTCCTTCTGACGTCCAGCCAATGCAAGCACAAGAACAGGAAAGTGAGCAACTGAAATGTAAGCTGATTGTGTCACAACCTTCTTCCTGATCCTGCCCACATGAATCGTAAAGGCAAGGTATTAATGCAGTGGAATTTCTATTCCATTCATACAATCATGCCGTGGGGTAAGGGGAATGAGGATCAGGTAGGGAAAGAGACAGGAACTGCACAATGGGGATCGGCTTCTAACCATGGAGATAGCAGAATAATCGCCATTGACTTCGCAACTCCTCTTGATTTTGGGCTGGCGTTCTCGCTCTGGAAGCGTAGAAAGGAGACATGTAGGAGCAAAGCGGTAGCAACGATCAGACCAACGCTATTAGCTCAAAACAAGGGACAAGTCACCACTGCAAGGCAACCAATTGTGAAGCAACTGCTGCAGCACAAAAGCATGAACCAAGTCTTGAGCTAGAACTCCTATGCAACACGTACAATGTGAGTTGAGGATGGCAATGAAGACAGTGGAACTCACTTGGGTCGGTGTCAACGAGGCGCATGACCCCAACGACCGCCAGGTGGTTGGGTCTGGGTTACTAAAGTGGAAGGCAGCTTTACTACCAATGCTACATTACGTGCCCGCACCGACACCTGCAGCCCCACTGAGAATTTTCGGTGGTCCCTCGGTAAGGCAGCCGTACCTGACGCATCTACAAGGCAACATCAACATTACCAAGTGCAAGGTGAGCGAAAGGGAGAGGACAGATCACTGGCACACTCACAGCTGACAGTGGCCTCCAGCAACCGAACCAGTGTCCACAGCACGCACCACTCTTCTAGGCCAACTGCACTGCTGTAATTCAACAATGCCACGCCTACGTAAGCGAGCAAAAAAATCGCACAGAACACTCCCCTCTCAGTCAACATCATCACAACCTCACTGAAATGCTAAAATTGCAATCTGGATGGCGCATCGATCGGCGACGTGGAGATGGTGATTCGAAATTCGCGTGCGTGACAGCGCTTATTCAATCACTGCAGCGTGAAAGACACGAGTGATGCGAATGTCGAAGTGGGGCTTTGTGGGCAGTCTAGACAAAGTGGGACTTGGACACAAATGCTGGAGTACTCTTGTACATCATGGGTAAATTTGCTAGGATGAGGGAAGTGAGGAAACAGAAGACTGGAAGATGATCAGGCACGTGATCACACCCGTTTGCCAACTGTTCCTGCAACTCATACCAATAATAACATCTGGCAGTCCCCAACGAAGGAGTGTGGATCAATTCCTAGCAGTTGAACTGGAGGTTTACTCTGGCAAAGCAGGACCGATCTGACAGATGACTACAGCCGTCACGTCATCGTTAAAACCACCTCTCTCTAACATCCCTCAAAGGCACATTCAGTCCCGTGTGCAATTAATTGCCCAAAGAATTTGTCAACTGCCGACAAGGCTGTCAATATCGCCCTGGCGTGTGCGTGCATGTTTATGAAGGTGAGGTAGGTGCTACAGTACATGGAGCGTAAGGTACAGATTAAAAACAGAATAAAAAACATTCCATAGATTGTTTTAGCCCATGCGTCTTAACAGAATTTGAAGACATGATGCAAGAGGTATCATCCTTGGAGAAATGCGTGTTTGTAACACAAATTAACCACTGTCAGGGCCTCAAAAGTTGACAGAATTCTGCGTCTATTAGACGAAAGCGGTGCTTTGAAGAGGATGACATCTACTGCGCGGAGGTGGAATATTAGAGAACTGCTACTTAAGGCGCCAAGTCAGATTTGCATAGCTAACGCAAGCTGTGAACATGCAAACGGTCTCCCGCATCTCTTCATTCCTTCTTTCCAATCTTTAATGAAATGTGGTACGCTCACCCGAAACGCACCATACTACGCCATGCGCTTACCTCAGACAAGAAGACCACAGCGCTCCCAACGCCAAGAACATTGCTAGAGGTAGCAATCAACTATGGATTGACCCTGGATCACCAAATGGAAATCTGTCACAAACTACTTGTGTTTTGGCGAAATAGATGGGAGATCAGAAACAACGCCTATTGCTACCTGTTAGGGGCTCATTCACCCAAAAACAGCGCAGCACTCTCTGTTGTTAGGTGATCATCATTTGTGGCATGATTAAACATAAGCGCTAGCAGGAGATGTTAGAGAATCGTAATCAACTCTTCAACACTAGGACATTGATGCAGATAGCACTCACAAACATACACTCTGTCATTTGGGAAACACCAAAATGAGGCTTAAATATGAACTGAAGATAAGTCGCTAGCTGCAATAAAATTGTGCTTCGCTACCGCCGATTGCACCATGTGCCATAATTACTACGAGAAAGAGCAAAAAGACATAAAATGATACAGCCTTACTTGAATCACTGCAGACGGATGCGATGAAGCGTTGTCGCGCACCTCAATTTATTCTTGGCTGCTCCCTCCACTACTGGTAGTGGCGGCTTGCAACGCGACCCACTGGAGCGCCTCACACATGTTGACAGGTATCCCATCTCGTTTGTGAAGGCGCCACATCCTACACCACTTGCATGCGTCTGCACTTACCGGAGACTCCCCACTTCCTCGCAAAGTGCCATGGACTCGGCTATAGAGATTGGCCATGAGACATTCGGAATGACCATGATCAACCACAACTAGAAGAGGAGTCCTCTACTCGCTCCGAATCAACGTCCAAGATGAGCAATATCGAGGGGCAAGGCATTACGTTGGAGTCAATGCTGGTGATGCCAGCCATGAGACACCTCGAGTAATGCCATTGACTGTGCCCAACTTGACATTGCATGGTGGAATTCATTATGCGCACCACTTCGCCGAATGCACAGATGGAGGCGGTCTCAAGGGACCTGAGATGACTATGGATTTCTTCTCCCAAATTACTATTGCTAAAATTTGATAGTTACCTGACTGTTTTTCAAAATTACCATTTGTTAAACGGTTGTCAAGCGGGTGGGTTCCTTACTTCAGATTACATTCACGAAGTGTTTTTATAAGAAGGCGGAGGATGCACAAGTCGATTATGAGGCAAAGGTTGGATGGGTCTGTTGCCATAAAGCAATCAGCAATCCCCTTGGTAGTATCGTACGGCCCTGCAAAGAATCGTCGCCTCCGTCATTGTAAGTGTAGAAAGCAACGTGAGGTTAATTTTTGCTTCCATCCACACCAGCTGTCTCAATTAATCCCGCAAAATACCTTTCACAGTAAGAGAGTTGAGAATGGACTTCATGTTGAGCATTGCCTCCAATGAATTGACGATGCTTGTGGCACTGAAGTGTTTACAAATGTTGGTTTGCGCAATCTTGTTTAGCAGTGAATATTTGGGAACCCTCTTCCATTTTCCACTGTTGCTCCTCCTCACCACTTCCGCATTCACTCACTCACCTTCATCACGTGTCCCTCACAATCCATTACAGTCCCTCACTCTATTCGGCATGCGTTGTGGCGTGCAAATGGAGCCAATCTCAACCTCACTTCCACCGTTCTCTGGTTCACAGCAATGACTGATGGCGTCAAGCCCTTCTTTGATGGCGAGTAGCAACGCACTGAATTGAGTGGCGTAAGACCAAGAGGTGGTAATTGCTGCTACTGCAGCACGGTTTGCCTAAGTGCTCTATCCATCGATATGGACTGGGTTCTAAACCGTGTTATTCCCTCCATCCTAATCGTAAGCTCTCTGTGGTCATGTAAGGAGTTCAGAACATAGAATAATCCTGTGGACGTTGCTCCACTAAAACACTTAGCGAGGACTTAACAAAGGAAGAAAGAGAGTCTGCTTAAATGACTAAATATTTCGCCATTTTGCGCTCACCAGCATGAAATCCATTCCGTGAAATGCAGCAGGATCTAAAACTTTGTCGTTTAGTTGTTTACCAGTGCGAATAGTTGGCGATACTGCATGTTCAAGCCAAACCCATACGAGGCCTAATCTATACGTTTCAATTCATGTTCCATCCAAGTCCGCCGAGTTATTCAGGTTATGTCTTGCTATCCATCAAAGACTACCGAGAGGTCTGGGAAGTGGGAAATGGCGAATGTTAGGCTATCAGGTGCTATTGTCCACGCAGCAAGATTTGTGCTGTATGAATGAAATGGAACGTAAGCAATTTACGCATGCCATGAGACAAGTGGTGTGGCCGAATCCGACAATATGCTGCTCTCTGCAATTATGAAGGCAGATGTCGATTTTGGAGCAGAGATATTGTCAGTGACAGAGGCTCTTTGTAAGGCTGCGCAATCCTCCCAACAGGATTACTCATCTCCTGTGGATACCCTAAACCAGCCGCCACTCAAATGCAAATAAAACATCAATTTTGGGTAATTGGAAGTGACAAACGCCGGATAAATGCAGCCTACTTTTTCTTCTTAACGACGTCAGTAATTAGGCTGGAATGGGTCCAGTACGCGCATGTGTAAGTTTTCCTTCATCAAGCCTAGACAACAATCGACACCTTCTTTTCCAACTCTGATGATACGTCGGTATCAATGTGAGAGCAACTGGGAGCAAGTATCGATACATTTTACCTGGATCCCACTACCAGGCAGTGCTGGCTGTAGATGCCCCGATGCAGACAAAGACGGTCTCATTTTGACAAGTAATCACTCATCACTTTTGTGCAGCTGACTGTCACGAACAAGTTTTGCATGTCTTTTTCAAAGTAGAAGTGCGGATAATGTGTGACAACTCAAACACGCAGATTGCCAATTTTGAGGCCCTGTTGCATTCTTAATGCCTATTTGAATGTTTGTTGTGCAGTCATCAAAACGCACATTTGTTTTGGCAGTCAGCCATCGTATCTTGCTGACAGACGAAGACAAAATAAGCTGCCTGCTGTTTTTAAGCCCCTTGAACATAGAAGCACAGGACAACGTGGCATGAGAATGTGTGGGCGATATGTTAGTTAGTTAGATAGATAGTTGTACGCAAGTTGGGTGGGTTCATAGATTGGCAGTGGGAGAGTTGATTAGGCTAAGAGTCGGTCTCTAGCGAAATCCAGACGGTGAAGAAGCATTCGCTTTCTCTCACAGTAACTTGAACTCGAATCTCGATCCACCTACTCAACTCCCACTGTTGGACTCCCTACAACTTGCACTAACTTTGCTGGCATGCAATGGGATTCTGATCTCCACATTACTTTCGAAACTAGACTAGCTGCTTGAGAGCTTCTGATCGCATTTCATGATAACCACTTCTGAAGGGAGCGGTATCGAGGGCGCATGCTCTTTAAGAGGCCATGGGAGGCAAAACTATGCTAGTAATAGGTGGTAGGAGCAGTGCTGCTATTCACCAATGCTGCCAAGGTCTGCAAACCAACGATTCAATGGAGGGGAAGCTTGCACACTTCCGTTGCATAACATACCTCCACCCACAGGGTGTTAGGGCATCAGGTTTTCGTGTTTCCTTGGTAAATGGACAGGCAGTGTCATAACCAACACATTTAAAATTTAGGTCTTGGTCACTTTTCGTTATTACATTGCATCCACTCAACAAATTAATTAGACTTGGTACCCGCCTTCACGTCGCCTCGATACTCATCACGGTCAAATCACCGACGCGATGGACATTGGCAAAGGCAATGTTCCAGCCGTGATCGAATGGAAGACAGCAAATATATGCAAGCCGAATTGCGAAGATGCTTGTTCTGCACAGACACTCTTGTAACTGCTAGACGACTTAGCGATCCCACAGAAGTGATCCCATCCTATGCCACCCGTTTTTGCCTATAATGTAGTGGATAAGTTAGGGGCATGCAATAACCCCTGCCATTGCTACACAACCAAGTTGATGGGAAAGTAGTCAGCTGGTTAACCATCTCCTGTGATTCTGGGGCGGAGTTGACTTCGGTCCACAAAGTCTTCTCAAACAGAGTCATAGACGGCTCGTGTTCGTGAATTTGCCTAAGCTGATATTAGATGGTGGGAGGGTGATGACAGCAAAGAGTGTCATGCCGGTTGATTTATGCCCCTGTTGGTGACACATTTTGAAATCAGGCAAGCATAGCGCCATTAATTCTGTATACCGAAGGGTCTACTAGCGAGAGTGAACCTTGCGCTATTAGGAAGTGACGTGGTTTGACGTAATTATAGGTCTGGTCAGTGTCCACGACTGCATCATTTTCCTGGCCTCCGTCATCACTTTGTTTTTGCTTTAACATCGAGAACGACAGTGCTGTTAGCATTCCTGAGGTTGGAGAATGTCAGCGGGGAATGAATGAGGCCACTTTGAGTAGATAGAATAAGCGAAATAATATAATGTGCCTTTTAGCCCACAGCCTCCAGCAACTTAACTGACGTGGCTGTGCGCTCGAACGCCCTAGAACGTAGAATTCAGAAGCACTTTGTCATCGTGTAATTCACTGGCTCGTAAACTTGTGCAAAGCAACCGTTTAGACGAGGTGTACACCATAAGCTGAGCAGTAGTGAACCCTCGTCAAACACATTTCTCGAACATCAGGACTCACAGAATATATGCGCTCATTATCGTGATTCGTTCGCACGATCCGTGCTAGAGGTTAAATGCATCACAGATTGGGAGTGGGGTTCAGTTGCTCCGACCGCCACGTTCACGATGGAGAGGCTGCCCAAGTTTTTGAAAATCGACATTTGCAAAGATCTCAATGGCTTAGACATCGCCAATTTGGTGGAGACGGTGCCCAGCATGAGGTACATTCTCAACTCTCTCACCATTAAACGCATTTTACGCAACTACATGTGCCAGCTGGATTGGGTGGACGCAAAATTTTACCGCCTTTTGCACTCTGCGCTTGTACTGACAGAGGCACAGACGGAGTCGGAGACAACGATCCTTTGCAAGATCATACGATACTACCACGAGGATCGCCGATTCCGTGCAAGTCGCCTACAACTAAGTTTGCCTCTTCTCAACAGACCCATCCACGTTTTGACAATTGCATGCTCCACAGCTGATTCAGGTGCCCTCCAGCCTCTTATAGTAACACATCATTTTGTTGGACAAGGAGGCTTTTACTCTCATATATGCAGTTTTGCTGGAGGAATGAATGACTATCTCAGGTCCCCTCAGACCGCCTTCATCTGCTCATTCGACGTAGTGATGTACACGATGAAATTTACCATGCAGCGCCCTGTTACACGCCTTCAATGGTATCTCTTGAAGCGCCTCATGACCATTATCACCGGCTTCGCCTCCGAGAGAATGCTTCGACCTCCGATACTCCTCATCCTGCAAGTTGAATCGGAACAAACAGAGGGTTCAATGTCTGCACGTGGTCATTTTGGATGCCTCATTGACAACCTCAGCAGACTCATCGATGGTTTTATCCGTGAGGGTTTAGCGCCTCTGGTGAGTGCAGACTCATGTGAGTGGTGGAGGGTGTGGCGTATCCACCAACGTGGTGAAATGTTCGTCAACATAGAGGAGGCGTTGCATTGGGCCACATTGCAGATCGCCATCGCCAGTGGTGAAGGGTGCAGCTAAGGCCAAATGGAGGGACGCGACAACGCTTCAGCGCATCCGTCGGCAGTGATTTAAGCAAATCCACGTCCTTTTATCCCTTCCCGCTTTTTTCACAATAACCACGATGCGCATTTTAATCCTCAGTAGTGAAGTAAAATTCTATTCTAGCCAGTGTTCCATTTTCTGTGCTTAATTAACTTTCATTATGGTGTTTCCTAAGTCACAAAACGTGTTTCGAGGGTGCTTTCTACAAACACATATTAATGGTTAGAAGGAGCTGCATTTCCGCGCAGAGGCACCGAATTGGCAGCATAAGCCATCGTCAGCGGTGCCTCCTCTTTCATGGATAAACACGAGCAGTTTGCCTCTTGACGACGTAAAGCACTACAGTGGCAGAGGATCGTGATTTGCATTACAAACGCACATTTTCTGTGGATAAATTCAGTCTTACGACTACCCAACTCAGAATTGTTGCGGCACACCTAACAACTGATGATAAATTAACCCATAAAACAATGCTTCTGTTTGCTTGACGTGATGCATCGCATGCGCAACAGTGCACAATTGCAGCCAGCAAATGCACATCAGCGAAAGCCGGCAACTTCCTGTTCTTCTTTGTTGTGATTATTAAAGTCCATAGGAAAGGTTATACTGTGCTTCTACCGAGGAACACGGATTTCTGCGAACTGCAGCTGGCATCCGAGTTAATTTAGCGGTTGCCATTAATAAAGAGGGCAGAGCAAAAGCGAAGCTTGTGCTCAATGGGGTGGTAGGCTTAAAACTACTTCGTTTGCTCATAGGTGAACGAGGTCGTTGAAGATTCGAAACAAACTAAAAGGTGTTTCGTGATTGCCGGATGGCGGGTAGAATATTGCTCCTGTGCCTTTATGGGTACAAAGACCAAAGTGGCGACAATGTTGCTATTAACATCGAGGTAGACGCTTGTGGTTGACAATAGAACTGTGGTGCATTGCCTTGCAGGCATCGCGTGGGGTAAACTAGTTTAGCTATTTATAATCGCACGGTCTTCTCTATGCGTACAGAGATTTTGTGCTGTTACTTCAACGTTACACATCAATTGCATCAAAAACTACGAAAGCACTGACTGCAAGTGATTTCTTGCCAAGTCTCTTCCTCATGTTGTAGATTCTGGTGTTTGATAGCACCAGTTTCACTCTCTAGCGAATGACCCTACGCCCTCCAGACGTTGTTCAAATGAGAGGACATCAACTTAATTTCGGTGAGCACTACGACATGTGATCCGTGGTCACAGCCAAACTGCACTCTCCACTGGTCACATCAATGAGTTCCAGTGGAGGCACTGATGCCTGCAGCCGCATTGCTGGCATTAGTACCCATTACCAACTGCCATCGCTCAATTTGAAGGACAGCATCGCTTGAGTTGGTGCAAGGTAGTTTTAAATAACTCAATATCCTTTCCTTCCCGAATTTCTTTTCTGCCCGCATTCGGTTAGCACATGTGGAATGCATGCGATGTTAGCAATACTGTTGACAGAACGGCTACGGTAACTTGGCGGCACCTGGAAACCACGGAGCCTCTTCCGATTGTATTGAGCTTGCCAACCAATCACTTGTTTTGCACGGACGTCAGCATAACCTCTCTCCCATTCGACGAGGCTGTATATCACAGGAATCAACTACGCGTTGAAGTGAAGAGGTATTGCATTTCTTGGTTGTCGTGCTCGCTGATTATGCCTTTTATTTGGTAAAAGCTGGGCCATATTCTGCAGTATTTAAGTATTTATTTTGCCTAACGATTTGGACATGCATAGTTTTGCTTGTCTAATTGAGAATCTTTGCAAGGGGTTATTTCGCTCCCTCTCATGCTGATCGTCTTTGGCATTTTACACGGAATCTGTTCAGTTCTTGTGCGTGTGGGAGGGTGTCTGGGGGCTCCAATGCGATGCTTAATTGCGGTGGCATATTATTAACTTAGGTCAGGATTGTATATTCAGGTTCATTTGGGAGCATGATAGGCTGTTTGCGACCTCAAATGAACTTGGTCTACTGTTGGCATGGGCCCAGACCGCTTGATTTCCCCACCCTCATCACCGACGATACGACCTGAAGGCGTTGATTAGAGTAATGTTTGGCGTACCCTCCTTTCATTACTACCACCGCTAGTGCCGATGATCTCTAACTGTGATGTTTTACTTCGACCAGAGTCTTGCGTTTTGGCTGGTTGACTGGTTTTCCCTTTGGATTAGAAATGGAGCTGCCTGATCTCTGTGCATTTTATTAATTTATTCTTCCTTCTCGCTGAACAAGTGCACGCATTACTTCCTTGGCAGTTTGGTCCTTGACTATGTGGTGCTGTGAATGCACAGACTCATTTAAATTTGACTGTGTCTAAACAGGAGTTTTGAAAGTTTACCTTCTTTTCTGCGTGGATTTCGCAACTCTTCTTGGGCAACTCTTGGCTGACATTGCAGTTAGGGTAGAGACTGAGTTATTAAAAATGCACAAATTCCAATGGCTTATTCTGGAATAAGACGCACTTCCCACCTCTTAATTTAATGTGAGGCACCGGTTTTGCGGTCTAGCTTGGGTCGTTGCGATGACTGTGGGCAAAGAGCACGATTCACGACGTTGTGCATTAAAACCAGTGGAATGGTTTGGTTGTGCCCACACTTCGTCGAGTGAAGAGAAAAGGCAAACGATATTGACAGCCTTGTCAGTAGCTGATAACTTCTTTGGGTCAGTTAATTCCACACGGACATGAATGTGCCTTTGAGGGATGTTGGAGAGAGGTGGTTTTAACGATGACGTGACGGCTGCAGTCATCTGTCAGATCGATTTTGCTTTGCCAGAGTGAACCTCCAGTTCAACTGCTAGGAATTGATCCACACTCCTTCGTTGGGGACTGTCAGATGTCATTGCCATGAGTTGCAGGAACAGTTGGCAAACGGGTGTGATCACGTGCCTGATCATCTTCCAGTCTTCTCTTTCCACACTTCCCTCATCCTAGCGAATTTACTCATGATGTACAAGAGTACTCTAGCATTTGTGTCCAAGTCCCACTTTGTCCAGCCTGCCCACAAAGCCCCACCTCGCTATCCGCAAACCATCATTTAAAACAATTCAGTGCCACAAGCATCGTCAATTCATTGGAGGCAATGCTCAACATGAAGTCCATTCTCAACTCTCTTACTGTGAAAGGTATTTTGCGGGATTAATTGAGACAGCTGGTGTGGATGGAAGCAAAAATTAACCTCACGTTGCTTTCTACACTTACAATGACGGAGGCGACGATTCTTTGCAGGGCCGTACGATACTACCAAGGGGATTGCTGATTGCTTTATGGCAACAGACCCATCCAACCTTTGCCTCATAATCGACTTGTGCATCCTCCGCCTTCTTATAAAAACACTTCGTGAATGTAATCTGAAGTAAGGAACCCACCCGCTTGACAACCGTTTAACAAATGGTAATTTTGAAAAACAGTCAGGTAACTATCAAATTTTAGCAATAGTAATTTGGGAGAAGAAATCCATAGTCATCTCAGGTCCCTTGAGACCGCCTCCATCTGTGCATTCGGCGAAGTGGTGCGCATAATGAATTCCACCATGCAATGTCAAGTTGGGCACAGTCAATGGCATTACTCGAGGTGTCTCATGGCTGGTATCACCAGCATTGACTCCAACGTAATGCCTTGCCCCTCGATATTGCTCATCTTGGACGTTGATTCGGAGCGAGTAGAGGACTCCTCTTCTAGTTGTGGTTGATCATGGTCATTCCGAATGTCTCATGGCCAATCTCTATAGCCGAGTCCATGGCACTTTGCGAGGAAGTGGGGAGTCTCCGGTAAGTGCAGACGCATGCAAGTGGTGTAGGATGTGGCGCCTTCACAAACGAGATGGGATACCTGTCAACATGTGTGAGGCGCTCCAGTGGGTCGCGTTGCAAGCCGCCACTACCAGTAGTGGAGGGAGCAGCCAAGAATAAATTGAGGTGCGCGACAACGCTTCATCGCATCCGTCTGCAGTGATTCAAGTAAGGCTGTATCATTTTATGTCTTTTTGCTCTTTCTCGTAGTAATTATGGCACATGGTGCAATCGGCGGTAGCGAAGCACAATTTTATTGCAGCTAGCGACTTATCTTCAGTTCATATTTAAGCCTCATTTTGGTGTTTCCCAAATGACAGAGTGTATGTTTGTGAGTGCTATCTGCATCAATGTCCTAGTGTTGAAGAGTTGATTACGATTCTCTAACATCTCCTGCTAGCGCTTATGTTTAATCATGCCACAAATGATGATCACCTAACAACAGAGAGCGCTGCGCTGTTTTTGGGTGAATGAGCCCCTAACAGGTAGCAATAGGCGTTGTTTCTGATCTCCCATCTATTTCGCCAAAACACAAGTAGTTTGTGACAGATTTCCATTTGGTGATCCAGGGTCAATCCATAGTTGATTGCTACCTCTAGCAATGTTCTTGGCGTTGGGAGCGCTGTGGTCTTCTTGTCTGAGGTAAGCGCATGGCGTAGTATGGTGCGTTTCGGGTGAGCGTACCACATTTCATTAAAGATTGGAAAGAAGGAATGAAGAGATGCGGGAGACCGTTTGCATGTTCACAGCTTGCGTTAGCTATGCAAATCTGACTTGGCGCCTTAAGTAGCAGTTCTCTAATATTCCACCTCCGCGCAGTAGATGTCATCCTCTTCAAAGCACCGCTTTCGTCTAATAGACGCAGAATTCTGTCAACTTTTGAGGCCCTGACAGTGGTTAATTTGTGTTACAAACACGCATTTCTCCAAGATGATACCTCTTGCATCATGTCTTCAAATTCTGTTAAGACGCATGGGCTAAAACAATCTATGGAATGTTTTTTATTCTGTTTTTAATCTGTACCTTACGCTCCATGTACTGTAGCACCTACCTCACCTTCATAAACATGCACGCACACGCCAGGGCGATATTGACAGCCTTGTCGGCAGTTGACAAATTCTTTGGGCAATTAATTGCACACGGGACTGAATGTGCCTTTGAGGGATGTTAGAGAGAGGTGGTTTTAACGATGACGTGACGGCTGTAGTCATCTGTCAGATCGGTCCTGCTTTGCCAGAGTAAACCTCCAGTTCAACTGCTAGGAATTGATCCACACTCCTTCGTTGGGGACTGCCAGATGTTATTATTGGTATGAGTTGCAGGAACAGTTGGCAAACGGGTGTGATCACGTGCCTGATCATCTTCCAGTCTTCTGTTTCCTCACTTCCCTCATCCTAGCAAATTTACCCATGATGTACAAGAGTACTCCAGCATTTGTGTCCAAGTCCCACTTTGTCTAGACTGCCCACAAAGCCCCACTTCGACATTCGCATCACTCGTGTCTTTCACGCTGCAGTGATTGAATAAGCGCTGTCACGCACGCGAATTTCGAATCACCATCTCCACGTCGCCGATCGATGCGCCATCCAGATTGCAATTTTAGCATTTCAGTGAGGTTGTGATGATGTTGACTGAGAGGGGAGTGTTCTGTGCGATTTTTTTGCTCGCTTACGTAGGCGTGGCATTGTTGAATTACAGCAGTGCAGTTGGCCTAGAAGAGTGGTGCGTGCTGTGGACACTGGTTCGGTTGCTGGAGGCCACTGTCAGCTGTGAGTGTGCCAGTGATCTGTCCTCTCCCTTTCGCTCACCTTGCACTTGGTAATGTTGATGTTGCCTTGTAGATGCGTCAGGTACGGCTGCCTTACCGAGGGACCACCGAAAATTCTCAGTGGGGCTGCAGGTGTCGGTGCGGGCACGTAATGTAGCATTGGTAGTAAAGCTGCCTTCCACTTTAGTGAACCCAGACCCAACCAGCCTGGCGGTCGTTGGGGTCATGCGCCTCGTTGACACCGACCCAAGTGAGTTCCACTGTCTTCATTGCCATCCTCAACTCACATTGTACGTGTTGCATAGGAGTTCTAGCTCAAGACTTGGTTCATGCTTTTGTGCTGCAGCAGTTGCTTCACAATTGGTTGCCTTGCAGTGGTGACTTGTCCCTTGTTTTGAGCTAATAGCGTTGGTCTGATCGTTGCTACCGCTTTGCTCCTACATGTCTCCTTTCTACGCTTCCAGAGCGAGAACGCCAGCCCAAAATCAAGAGGAGTTGCGAAGTCAATGGCGATTATTCTGCTATCTCCATGGTTAGAAGCCGATCCCCATTGTGCAGTTCCTGTCTCTTTCCCTACCTGATCCTCATTCCCCTTACCCCACGGCATGATTGTATGAATGGAATAGAAATTCCACTGCATTAATACCTTGCCTTTACGATTCATGTGGGCAGGATCAGGAAGAAGGTTGTGACACAATCAGCTTACATTTCAGTTGCTCACTTTCCTGTTCTTGTGCTTGCATTGGCTGGACGTCAGAAGGAAACGCTGATGACTGCACAGGTGTGCATGGAGACGGTGAGATCCATGTAGATCAGTGTGGTTACACAGGCATGTCATCTGTCACATAAGGGAAAAATGAGGTCATAATGCTGCGAATAACCCAGCGATGAGCAGCGTCACATATTTTTAATACGGTTTACGACTGGTGTCCTAAAATCGACTTGATTAATTGTCGTCATAAGTGAATAATTGGAATCTACCGCTGTAAAAGTGGCAACGAATGAGTCCACGAATTCTTCGACTACCTGAACCATTCTTGCCGTATCCGTTCTACCGTCCAGACGAGATCGTGCGTTTGGCTGTGAGTTAACGAGAAGTTTATTGCAAGGATATACCTACCACTCAAGCGATCGCGGCTGGAATCGGATGTCAAGCAAACAAAGTGTTGCAGTGGAAGTGGTAAGGGAGTAGAGTGGGTAGGCGATTGGACCGATGGCTATGCTGGGTGAGGAATGAGGATGTAGCAGTCTACTAATAAGTGCATAAGTAGTGCAGGATTGGCACAAGCCTCCACTCGTATACATCGTCTAGGCAGGGTCGATTTAGTTAGAAAGGATTGTTACCAGCTATGATCCGACCAGGCTAATAACAAGAGGGTGAGTTTGTGTTTACCTCTTCTCTACTGCTATGCAGAGGACTCCTCACAGTCTGCGTTAGTTAAGCCACCGTCCCGATGGTATGCTCATCTGTGCATGATTAGAGCCCCTACGCCCACTGCGATGCATTGATGATGTCTTCATCACGTCAGTTCACAATATCACATTCCTTAGGATGTTTCGGTACCTCGATTTCATCCTGTTGCATTTGCCGCGTCAGAAATGCTGATAAGTTTTCTAATGGAAATTTTGAAAAGATGATAATTCTATGCTAGATTGTACGAACGTTTACACACTTTTAAATGCAGCGCTGCCAGAATCATCCATGCACTCGAGAATCTCAGCTGACCGATGGACTTTGCTGATTGGTTGGTGAAAGAAATGATTAGTACTGGCAGGCAGCCTCTTGTCACCTAAGCGCAGTTTCATTTGGGTAAGCTACTTTCAGATTTTGGATGGTGATGTCTCAGGTAGGTCTGATTAGCTCTGAATCAGTTGTGAGATTGATATTCATATTAATTGTTAATGTTGCAGATAGTTAACATTAGCTGACCTATGGGCTACAGATTTCTACGTTTAAGGGCGTAGAGTAGACTGTACAAGGTATTTTTCTATACACTCTACTTACAGTATGGACTTGACTTTGTAAGGCAAAATTCTTAGTGCTTACTATGCCCTACGCTCTAGAGGGAGCCTTTGCGCTGATCACCAAACTTCACTTTCTTAGCAACGGATTGCTACTTTAAGGGAGCAGAGTAGACTGTGCCCTTCGCGTATAAGTGCGATCCATCTGCGATGCACGATGAGCAATTTATCAATGCCATTACAATTGATAATAGAAAAGAGGAGGTGTTTCTTCGTGCACTACAAGGAAAACCAAAAGATGGATGTAGAGGCGAATCGGTCAACCGGATGGCCAACTGGACAGAACTCTAATGACATCCTATGGAGCGATTACTAAGGCAGCACTATGAGCATAAGATAGACACCGACAGACGTAAACCCATATGGCAATAGGTACCTTTCTATCCTGGAAGAATTTCATTCCACATGCGAGCTACACAAGCATGCATGTCCAAGAGCACGGGGCACTTGGTTTCACTACAAGGGAGCAGAATATGAACTGAACTTACACAGATGATGCAATGTCTCCATGGTCCAACTAGACCAACTCCGCCAAGGAAGAATGTCAAGTGGAATGTTGCATCTCAAATGCCCTTGTCAGCCTGACCAGCAGCTGCGATCACTCTTAATGGAATCGTCAGGACTGCTCTAGTTTTTACCTCACACTGAAGAACTTATTAAAATGTTGTGATTGTGCGTCAAAAATTGCGCTAAAACCAAGGTCGCTTAATATACTTTAAGTTTAGTGCACGATCACAGACGCCCTACCTTTTGCGCATTTATTATTCGAGGTTTTTTCCGGAATCTTGCTCGATTTTCCACCTCATATATCGAAACAGCATCGGCCCCTTCCAGTAAGTCAATGCGTCTATTCCTTTCTTATGATCCGAATGCTCTTAACCCTTTGCTCAACACCAGTTCTCAAGTCCAACCTCTTCGCATGTTCACATTTCACAGGACCAGCGGCTGCACAAGCTCTCAGCGGTAAGGCAGTCTTTGCATTCTCGCTACACGCTGGACACGACCTGTGCTTGGAAGATGTGTCGGTGTGGGTGTATGCAACGTCGCCAATTGCTTCCACTAGTTATTTTGAGTGTGCTAGCTACTCAAAATTCTCTTTCAACAGTTCTGACAGATCGGACAGGATCCCTTCTTGTGATTTTGCGTGATTTTATGGCAGTATATTTGCATGTGAACTTTTGTGGTGTAAATGTTGATTCTGCGGTAGTCACCTCACTTCAGGATATTACTAGCATCCAATAATTTTAAAATCATGTGTTTCTATTTTAGTCATCTTTGGATCGCTATTCATGCATTTGCAGTGGTGAATGCCTTGTTCTGAACAGCTGAAGGCGACAGGCATTAGGACTACATGGTTGCAAACACTTTGTAGCACCCTTCACCTAACTTACACACTCCAACTATATTGACTAGTTTTCTTTTTGATTTCAACAATGGATGCCCAATATGCTTATGCTTTATTCAAGCAGTGCTCCTGCTTGTGACCCCACCGAGACATATATTATGGACTATGGGCAACTCGAGATTATAAATTGGGTAGTAAGGTGGCTTTGATTGCCATTTTCGACTTGCATTTTGATGCAACTTACTCAGCTTTGGGGTGAATAACTCACAATGATCGTAGAGGAACTGGAGATCAGGTGGAATCATTCGCATAAATAGAAAGATATTACCAAAGTTCATGAGGGAATGCAATGCGTAACTTGCCAGGTAAATGCAGCTGTGTTTACTACATGAACGTAGTCTGTGACTAATGTGACAATTATGACTTGCAACGAGCACGTACTTGACGAGGTAATGCGATGTTCAAAATAGACAAGTGGGTGTCGCATTTACTCACCTGCAAGAGGACACATCGTGCCTTGCTACGATAAACTCGGGAGACAAATGAACGCGATTGTGCTACGCTTAACATAAAAGGATGCGTTTGAATAACTTGCATTTTAATAGACCAACTGCTGCAGAACCCACAAGGAAATCGGCTATGCCGTGTCATCCTTGATTCGATTTGCGCCCTGGGTAAGTAGGGCGTCACATGGCAGATTCACGCTTCAATCGGTTGGCAAAGAGCGAGAAACGAATAAGAGGAGGAGGCAAATAATTTGGCACCGAATCAAAGCAAAGAGGCCATCACGGACACAAGAGTTTGATGTGATGCTTCGGCCAAATTTGAGTACATCCTCTAGCTATGTCGGCGACGACAGCGGTCTGTGATGATGTGCGTTCGTACAAATGTGCGAGGGCTGGATAGACAGGTAGGTATGCAGGCAGGCATGTGGAATGAGATGGTGCGCTAGAGTGAGTAAGAGGTAAGGACGCCCAGGCCTGTTTTTTCTCCCACTGCTCTTAACGGGACCAAGAACTGGGCATGTTTTGCATCACCCTTCATGTTATGACACCCAATGATTGCATCAAAGCAGATCCTGTGCACATGCTGTCAATGAGCCGCTCTCTAAACCATATTGATGTTTTTACCTTATTTGTCAAGCTCCATGTTCTGCTACTTGATCCAACTGGTTGAAACTTAAAATAACAAGGTTGAGTAGAATCGGTTAGTGGAGAGGAAAGCCTGCATCGACTGCTTTGCCTGGATTTCCATCGTTCGCCTTGAACAGAGCTGATGCTACTGCTTCTTATGTGTAGATTGTTTAGGGCAGTGAGCGATCAACAGCTTTGAAGGTGAAAAAGAAGGAAGAACCTTTAATATAGGACTTCATTTTGTGCTCACCGGTGATTAAATGCACTAGATTTAACTGCCCATATTTCCTTTACTTGGAAAAGAATACTACCCTCTTCCAATACGCACTGCAATAGCCACATGGCAGGGGTTTCATAGCCCTTGCCGCTGATGTGATAGAGCGGATATTTTCAATAGAGCTCAGCTATCAACTAAGTGGAAACTTGAAAATTTTGTAGGCATATATGCTTAGACAAATTACATTTAGGTTACAAAAGAAATTGTCCACCTCACTTCCAGAATACGACATTTTACACACTTTCTCGCTCTATTCTAGATTTGCGATACATTTTTTTCTACCCTCTTTATGACCATGCCTAACCAATGCTATGCAACTCGCGTGCATTCAGGCTTAAGACGCACGCTATAGCGGTTCCCAACGCTGACTGGGCACTACCTATTTTTCTGTCCACTGGTAGACTCACAAACTCACTTAACCATACCAAGGGTGGCTGTCATACAACAGGTCAACACGAACGCCCTCCTCCACCAATAATTCACAAACGGCCACTTCCATCACCTTCACATGCTGTGTAGCCGGGACAGAAGCCAGCCACTTCCACACGCGGCACCCTACAACCTCATGAAATCAATGAGCACACCATAAGGCCCACGGCAACACATTGACAAGAAAGACTGAATATTGCTTTACACGACAAACGCTGTAAAAACAAGCCAATACAGCGCTGGGTGAGATCTCGTCCACGCCTTTCACTGAAGCGGCAGTGCATCTGCACTCAAGGGCCACGGAGGGATTAGAAACAGCGATGCAGTCAATGCAGACTGGGTTCCTCCCCTTCCCCGAGGTAACTCCAACTTCAACGCTGGCTGTCTGCAAAGCAATCAAACTTCTGTTAAATGACGGTCCTAAGCCCACATTTGGCCAGAAAACCGACCCATAAATGACCATATGTCAACAATCTACTGGCGTGTCCAGCCACCATCTGCATCAAATATGTGCAACAAACGTGACGTTTTCCCCTCTACCGGCCAAGCGCTCCTCCTCACCACCGACTACTTCACTTCCATGCAATCACATAAGTGCTCACCATAATTCCGACACTTCTTCCTCCTCTTCATCCGCGTAGGTATTCAATACCAGGCAACTATCAAGGCTGCAGCGTATTTTTACGTTAAAGTAGGCAGTAACCATCAGCGAGCAGCACAGCAGAATACTCCCTCTCCCACGAAGCCATGGGAGGTGCAATCTACTAGTGACACCTCTCAACTCTTGACGCCGAAACTCAAAGTCTCATTGCCCAACACCAATGGTCACAACTCACAAGTGCACCCCTATCAGTCTACGAAAGAGTCAAATTCCAATCAAGTAGCGACCTTGGGTCTGCACTTCCAACCGAACGGTCAGATAACTACTAGAGCACCCACTTACCACTGTCGCATTGCAAACATTTGGTAACCCAATGTCCTGCACTACTTCGGCAATGCGTTCCTCACCACCGTCTCGCCAACGTATCTTAAAACACGGAATTAAACGTGGGTTAAGCTAAATGTGGCAGGCAGGACAAAATCTGATCAAATTTTATGGGATATTGCATAGCAAAACATCTTGCCGGTTTGCTTTTTTCTTCCCTGCAACGCAGATTCCATCGGTTTCCTTTACCGCACCAGCTAAAAAAATAAGTCCATTGCTTCCAGAATTCACCTTTATTAACGCTACAAGGAACACTGCCTACCACACTGTTTTATAACAGCGACAGATTTCTAGGCTTTAAGCTTTTGAGCTATGATAGTGACGATGGTGGGCACTGACAGGTTATGGGCTTTAAATTGTAGCAGCGATGGAACAAAATTCAGCCTTTTGTAAGTTCTCATTTCCAAGGTCAGAGCTTAGCTATTCGACCCTATAAAAGATTGCCTCCAAGCCACTAAAACTGATATAAAGTGTTCCTAGTGCACTGCCGATACGACTGTCAAGAGCCATTAAGAAATCTATGACAGTACTGGCCCTGCAATTTTGTAATGCACATGATGCGGCTAGTTAGCTTCAGTTTTGGGAGATAGGGTGCAAGGAAATATTTGAAGCAAATATCACAACATATCTTGGCCGGCCGTGCCGATGTTACGAACCATCAAATGCCGAAGTATTGTTAGATATAGAGCATTATAAAACCAAAGCAGGCATGCTTACTTTCAGCACACAGACCTCTGCTAACAGGCCCAACTAAGAGCACTACCACTCGAATAAATATTTGGCAGACACGCAGAATGAACAAAAAGGAAGAAGAGCAAATAAGTTAGCGAGGAATTAGGAGGAGTAATGTCATGACACACCCTTAATTTCTCCGAACTCTGCCTGTATTCCACGCATAGGTCCATTGGTGTTTTTCGAACGAAGAGGGGGCAACGGTAAATAAGTAAAAGGGCATATGGTCCTAGGACGAAACGTAAGGCAGGAGGGGCGTAGAGGATGAGTTGGGTCATGAAAAAAACAATAGTTCAGAGAATCGCAATCAACAGCGTGTCTAGCGTTGATGTGATCAAATGCTTCCCCGTCGCATGTGTGGAATGGATCGGTAGCACGTAGTGCATGCAACGCGTCGCGTGGTTTATCGCAATGTCGTGTCTGTTGGCTTAGAGAACAACGGTGCTCTATTAGCTTCAGTTTGGATGTGGCACCAGAATCTATGTGCTTTCGCGCCTTTCCGTCTTAACTAAGCGCTCACTACAGAAGCTATCTGGCGGCAGCATGCTCTTCTCCATATCTTGCCAACCTCGCATAGCACATGGTCACGGTGCATCTTCCTCCTCCAAATAAACACGCTTTTGGAGTTCGCAAGCTGGCTCTTCAGTGAGTGAGCAGTACTAGACACAGCACTGTTGTTGATGAAATGACTGCTCATATAGTGAGGTGTGAGCATATCTGGCAGCCAATCTTGCTCACCTTCATTCGCACCTTGCCATTCATATTTGAGACGACTTTCATTCAGGATGAAGCAAATGCGGATGCAACGGAGTGATGATCTCGACACGAAGGTCCCGTCAGTGTGCACTAATATTTTTTCTCGTATGCGAAATGGGCTTACTGAAATAGGATTTCAGCAGACACACTTCGATTTCGTGACCAGAGGCAAAGCAGGCCTTTTTGCCTTGATGTAAAACTACTTGTTTATTGAAGGAAAGTGTGAACAAATCAATGTCATTAACCCTGTGGATTTCTTCCGCCTTCCGCTTAACGTAGGCTAAGGATTTGCAAATACCCAGAGAAGCCTTCGAGAATTGACGTGAATGTGGTATATGGAGCTAATTGTGAATTCAATTTGTCGAAGCACGTACTATAATTAGTGCCAGTAGTGCTAAAACCACAATTATTCTCGAAAATATTCTTTTTCGAATTCGCAACGTTTCCACTCGCATGGTTGACTGTTGAGCCCCTTCTGCAGCTCCACACCCATACTTACCTTAGCCTGATTAGCTGAATTCATATGCTGCCATACCCCACTTGTCCCGACACTCATCGCAGAGCCGAGTCTAATCGAGGCAATGAATATGCAAGACAGTATCCACCCAATGTTGAGCACTCATTCCATCGAGCTACTTATCGTACGTACATGCATGCCATGGCAACCCATCTGTCGGTAAATAGTCATTTGCCTTGAGGCCCTGTCCATCAAACAAGCCACGTGGACTGCCCCAAAGTAGTGCAAATTCTTAATGTTCAAAAGGACTCACTTCAGTCTCTTCGCAACCCATTGAAAGGCAACCAACCCGCACGCTCCATACGTATATTTGTAATTTGTGTATGCATCACTAGAGCGAGTGGGATGGGTGCTGTTGCCCTTGTCACCAGCAACAGCAATCACCTGACCACGGCTGCATGTCCAATGTTTGTGGCCATTGTTCGAGCGGTAAGGCGCTGACGGATAAAAATGCCTCTCTGCGTTTGTGACCGTTGTCACCCAATGCAATCCCTGTACTGATGATGGTGAACTCCTTACCCTTTCCTTACCTTCCTCTCCATAACTCCATGCAGTTATTCCTATATCTACATCTACACTGGTTTTAACTCTAGGTCCTCTTCATTGTGCTTCATGTTCACGCATTTCTGCATGCCCACTCGCCCTCAAATTTTTCACACATCAATGACTACTCTTGTTTTGAGGATCCATACATTCAATCCACCATCCATTCTCGACACCGTTCAATCACTATAAGGCTGATCACCTGCCCATTTGACCATTTCAATCGAATTTTAGAATTTTTCGTTTTAAACTTGGTTTTTACTGCTTGCTAGATTTTTCAATTCACCTTAAAGTCAATTTGATCATAAATGGATCCACATCAGTTGCGGACACTTATCAGACCAACTAATCTTAGCAGTGCGTCCTTGCCACAGGCCTTTCCATAAAACGCACTACCAAGGTGCTGAAGTCATGACTCCTTTTGTAGGATGGTGACCTCTTCAATTATTTACCAGCCACCTATCGCCTCCTTGAACTTTGCAAATAATGGATTCAACCCTCATTACGGTAATCGGTGCAGGATCAAGCTTCACCACCACTATGACTATAAAATGAACCTCTGCAGTGGTTTGGACTTAAGATTGCAAAGTTTATCATGCTCGTGACACCTAGCTGCAGTGATTTGTTTGTAGCAACAGTCAATAGCTTGGATTCCACCTTACATTGTCGGTGGAACAGATTTGTCCACGTAGAGCGGATCCTGTCATCCATTACGAAAGCGTAAGATTGGAGAAGCAAGCGGGTCGAGGCAACCTTAGTGTGGTCTATCTGGGTCGTGTGCACCGGAGAAAGGTGGCGGAGTAAAAGACTTACAAGAGCCCAAACCAGGAATCCTTCCTTAAGATAGGAAGCATGATGCAAAGGCCATCGCATTGATGCGGAGAAGAAAGCAAAAGGAGCCTTAGTGTGTCCCTCAGTGGTTAACGGCTGATGAGGGAGGAAAGTTTATTTGTATGCCACAGAGACTGAGAGGTATCAGCGATGCGAGATGAGGTGCGATGGCACCGGTCACTGACATGATTAAAGCAGTTATCATCAAATGAAATCCATTTGAGTTTTCGCAATAGAGGCATCCTAAGCGCCGTTAGATACTTTGTAAGCGCTCTAGCATTACCAAACCATCTAGTTAATTGACTTTTTCTTTTCACGATGGAGGCAGATGCATGCTTGCAGGAGGCGCATTAGCTTCCAAGCATCAGTTATTTGTTTTAATAGAAAAGCGATGTCGTTCCTTCTTACTATAGCTTCCATTGATTTTCAAAATTAGCAGGTGTTTATACTGCGACGTAGCAGGTGTGGAATCATCGCTGGGAGGGGCACCTTTGTATTTTCAATGAAAGCTCACTTACTCCCTTACAAATTGTAGTTCTGTCCCAGTGGCAAGGTCGAAGGACGAGACCAGTGGACACTTAGCTCTTCTGTGTCTCAGAGGAACTGGTCACGAACCTTACAGCGGCTCCACAGAGAGGGTGTTGAAAATAATGCAACTGGATAGGAGGTGGCACTGCTATCCAGTTTCCATGTCAGCAAGCCTTTGATTGGTTGACAACGAGTTTAGTTTAAGCATGCATAGCAGATCATCTAGGTACTACTGCTGTGTCTTTCTTGGTCCTACAAATGGAACAGGGGAGGAAGTGGAGTGGCATGCCGATCAGGGCTCGCGATTGGGGCAAAATGAAATCCCAGCCTTAAAAGTAAAGGACTCAGTCTACGCTGCAAAGTTCTACTAAACCTAATGGACCTGAACCAGTCAACAGTCACATGAAGGCCTCACTCAAGGTGAGAGGGGTTAGACATCCTGAGCATGTCACTCAAACTCAACCATTGCTTCGGCCGTCTAGCCGTCCATCAAGCTGACGATCCGATGATCTCGCCTAACCTTCCAGTCTCTTATTTAGTTCAGTTTGATCAAGGTGCTTTGCCAGTCTGAGGAGTTGAAGAGCAGATGTATGAAGCTATGCAAACATGGTAAATAACCAAAACCTTTGTCTCTAAATTGTTAGTTCTTTTCCCTTATAAAATGATCCCACTATCGCAACAGAGCAAGAGGAGCAAAACCACCTTAGTCAACAAAGCATCAAGTCCTATGATTCAAGCCTTATGTCCAAATCTCTCGTTTAGTACAATGGACCATTCACTTCTAATTCTTTCAAAGAAAGGCAGGCGGATTTTAAGGCAAAATGGAGAAGGAAGTGCGTTGCATCGGATCAAAAATGGACATTCCATGCATCAGCTAGTAAGATGGTCTAAAAGTTGAGAAAATGAAAAGGCAGTACGAAGATAGGGGTGATTTGTAAGTGTGAGCACATCACCGTGGCTAGAACATCACTCGTGTTCAACCAGGTTGCTATGACGCAAAAACTGTTTGGGACAGGATGATTTAACCAGTCATTCTCGACTACCCTTGATTGACAAACGGTCTTTGAGGTTTTGATGGGCTGGCAGTACAGATCAGCTCAACACTTGTATAAATACACTGACTGCTCCGTTAATCTAGTCAAGTGAAGGCTGCCCTTCTCTCTTGGATAAGGCTACTCTACTCCTTTACCATCTTTATTGTCTGCAACTTTAAATTTTGACCGAAACGAAAGACCGTATGGAAAGTACGGATTAGGGTATAATTTTCGAATTGGCCCTCTAAGGGCTAGCAGCGAAAGAGGCTGCTCATTCCGCATCAGTAGTAAAAGTGACTCTGTACGTTACCACCACAATGCCTGCTAAATCGGTTGAGGAGGAGACTAATGCTGCTCAAGACGACGATGATGATGACGATGACGTTATCGCCAAAGCTCTTCGGCATGCAGGTGTCATGTCGCCAACATTGTCAATGTATTGTTCCTCCCCTGCTGTTCCCTTCGTGTCTCCGACACGAGTCTGTGCAAATGGCAACTACGAAGTACATCCGATGATTCGCATGCACTTACCTACCAACAAGCAGACCAGCGATATCAGGAATCATGTGGTTCCTACGCGGTGCATAAGAGTAATAAAGGTTTTTTCGCCTTCTACTCTAAAAAGAAAAGGACAGCCCGAGCAAACGTTAGAGTACTTTACAAAGCATATGCAGTTCGATAGGGTCAATCCTGATGCGACCGCATCCGTAGCCACCGCTGTGGTCCATGCTGCTGTCGATGCCACCGCCCCCAGTACCGCATGGAACGAATGTAGCCGCCTGCCTCGAAGGAAGGGACGGAGAGGCATGGTGCCACATAGTAGCATTTGTTCCCTATGATAAGTCTAAATTGTTGCAGCGCAACTTTTAAACCTGCTTTAAGTCTATTGCATGCTTAATAAGCTGCTTTTTAGTGATTTGTACAAATATAAGCTTCACCTGCCCATCTCCCCTATCTTCTTTCATGTATTCTAATACTTGACGTGCAGATGGCGTAAGTTGGGCTCGGGCTGGAAACTACTACTGTGTGACTTGTCCTCCATTCAAGGAGTGGCTAGTCCTCAGTTTCTATAAAAATGTCGATCATCTAGCATTGGGGCAGTTCCGCCGACAACACTCATGGTGGTTTCGGGCAAAGCAGCGATCGGGGTAACAAAACCTAGTCCGCCTTCGTTTAAGCCGGTTAGTCACAGCGTCATCTTGTACCTTTTCAATCCTCGTTAATTTCGTTGAAATTTTAGAAGTGGTACAAGCGTTTTCTTTTGATTTCTTTGCTCTTACTCTTTGTAACTACCGCGGTTGTCATTACAGCTGTGGCAGTCAAAGCGAGTGCCACAGTTCGCGAGACGGTGCCGTGTTAACAATCGAGGTCAATCGTCAAACACGTAAAAGACGCCATTTTGTGGCAAAGAACAAATCCAAAGAGTTGAATGCTCGGCTTTAAGCTGTTAAAGTGCACATATTTCAAAAGGGAAGGTGACATGCGCACATTGGCTTGGGTTTTAAGTGACTTCCGAAATGATGAAGCAGAATTCTTGCCTAAGTCATCGACGTATCCTTGAGTCTAATAACCTCTGCTGCCAAATTCATGCTTCTTTTTATCCTTAAGAAGGAAACTAGTGGTTTGTGTTGCAAGAGACTGAAATTGGATGTCAAACAAGCAAAGTGTTGCAGTAGAAGTGGTAAGGGAGTAGAGTGAGTAGGCGATTGGACCGATGGCTGTGCTGGGTGAAGAGTGAGGATGTAGCAGTCTACTAATAAGTGCATAAGTAGTGCAGGATTGGCAGAAGCCTCCACTCGTATGCATCGTCTACACAGGGTCGATTCATTTAAAGAGGATTGTTACCAGTTATGATCAAATTTGGCTAATAACAGGAAAGTGATGGCATGCTCATCTTTTTATGATTAGAGCCTCCTACGCCCACTAAGATGCATTAATGATGTCTTCTTCACGCCCAGTCACTCTATCGCATTCCCTGGGATGTTTTACTACCTCAATTTCATCCTGTTGCATTCACCACATCAGAAATTCTGGTGAGTTTTTTTAATAGAAATTTTGGAAAGATGGCAATTTGGTGCTAGATTGCACGAACTTTTACACTTTTAAATGGAGCGCTGTCAGAACCACCACACGTCCATCCGAGCACTCAAGAATCTTAGCTAACCGATGGGCCGCAGATTGCTACGTTTAAGGGCGTAGAGTAGACTGCGCAAGGTATGTTTCCACACACTCTACTTATAGCATGGATTTGACTTTGTAAGGCAAAATTCTAGGTGCTTACCATGCCCTACGCTCCAGAGGGAGCCTTGGCGCTGATCACCAAACTTCATTTTCTCAGCAACAGTTTGCTATATTTAAGGGAGTAGAGTTGACTGCGCCCTTTGCGTATAAGTGCGATGCACCTGCGATGTACGATGAGCAATTCATCAATGCCATTACAATTGATAACAGCAAAGAGGCAGTGTTTCATTGTGCACTACAAGGAAAGCCAAACGATGGATGTAGAGGCGAATCGGTCAACCGGATGGCCAACTGGCCAAAACTGTAATGACATCCCATGGAGTGTAATGTGATGGATTACACCAAGGTCCTTTCAACACAACATTGATTTGATACCAGCCAAACTTCAACAAATTTTGCGGCCAAAGTGGATTCTGAAGTGGCAAATTATGCCAACTTATGATTGTACAATGTCCTTAGTTTGGTGGGACAGTTTTCCACGAGCGCGATCCTATAACAAGTGGAAATCCATCAAATTGAAACCTTTTTCAAAAGCTGATGCGATCTCTGCAGTATGCAACACGAATTGTGCACTTGACACGGTTTGCTGGAAAGACTAATTTCATTTTGCCCCTCTGCCTTGCACACGTATTGCAATAGGCGCCCTTTCATCCTGGAAGAATTTCAATCTACATGCGGACTGCACAAGCAGTGCATGCTCAAGAGCATGGAGCACTCGGTATCACCACAAGGAGGCAGAGAGTGAACTGAATCCAATGTTCCTTCTCATTGTGTTTTGGTAGATGTGTACGATGGCAGGACCACTTCTCGCATATTGCAAGGCTTTTCCCAAGAAATGAGACCGAGGTAACTGCTCACCTGAACGAAGCCGATGGAGAGCCATTCCAGCACAACCACCTCCGAACACAAACCCCTTCTGAAAACAATCGAGCATTTGTAACTTACGCTGTTTTTTTCTCAACTTCCCATTCCTCTGTCAACTACTCAATCCTGGCTTTTACTCTGCAGCGCTGTGCGCCTTATTGTTTTGTTCCAGGCAATAGCAAGCACCTCTCAGGCAACTTTTATCGCTAAAATGAATTTTGTGAGAAGAGTTAAACATTTTATTACTCCTCCTTACCAGTGCTCTTGAAGGCCTAATGGATAAGAGCTTGGCTTGGTTTTGCATAAAATACCACGCAAATCAAGCTTCATTGTCCTTTTTAATGTCCAGATGCAAGAGCACTCCTTTGTTTTGAAGAGGCAGATGCAAGTGAGCTTAAGTGGCTTCTGCTTTTGGGCTCATTCACCGCTTTTCAATGGTCAGTTTGCACGCTGAGTGTACGTTGGACGCAAACTGATCCAGACTCTCTGGTAGGGCAACACCAACTGTGCTTTGTTGCCTTTGGTAGGCTTTACGCCTTGTTGTCTGCAGTCTTAATCACAAGTGGACTGAACTCTCCATGTGTCTCATCAACGAACTCAAGTGGAAGCGCTGATGACCGTAGACGTTGCCAAGGTGTGACTGGTGCAAGTGTAGTAGTTGAATTGTAGATCACCAGAGCAATGTTAAGTCAGTACATTTATTGGGTAGTTGACCAGCAACGAAGAGCCCTACATTGGACTGCTAGTGGTATTCCTTTGAATTTGTAGGCAACAAGTCATTTTGCCTTGATCCGTAGGGCAAAGTTAACGTAAAGGAGGACGGGTAACAATGAGACGCGCTAACTATATTGTCTGAGGATGTGTTCAGGAAGTGGAACACCTGTACCCCTTGACCAATGTCAGTACTACTCACAAGGGCATCAGTAGACGAGAGGCCAAAACACTTGAAAAAAGGAATTGGCTTCCACCCAGGCCTTTCTGCGGGATGCCTATACACCCACTTCCAGCCACATGCGGCACCGCGCTTGCGAGGAGAACTCGTGGGAACGAACATGTGAGAGAGCCTAATTTTCTTAGTCCACTGTGACGGAACTTACTCAAACAACTTGTTTGTTTACACAGACACTACCTCTACTGGATCGCAGAACGGTAAACGAGCAGCCACGTACTTTATTTGCATTTATGCGTCACCCTTCCAGATGAACTAATTCTATTGCTGCTAAGTCAATTAACGCCACAGCAGAGGTGCTTCCGAATGGCCCAGTTTTAGTTATATCAGTGAAATGGTCTTAAAAATCGGAGCAGGTTTGATATTGGGTTTTATTGCCACTCGGTTAGAAAGATGATAACGATCTAATGCATTCGCTCATACATGCATCAGCCTACTATACTTGTTAGACTCGATCTAAAAGGCATTGCTCTTGTGTTTGGAACAGTGTATGATTTACTCCTGATTGCTTCCTCGGGATCTACTTTCACTTCATGCACAAAGACTTGAGGAGGCTGATGAGGTCCCCAGTTATTCAGTCTCACGTTCAGTGCCATGGACTTTCGTTTACATATCGAGTTCACTGTTGACAAGAAGGACGTTTGGTATTCCCCACTGCGTCAAGGTCATTTCAAATGTGCATTTGCATGGGAAAATTTGTGTGTGGGCTACGCCATCACACATTGCTCCTGCTCATGCACTCTCGCAGCCACTTGCGCTCTTAGCAAAAACACTGCGACAGTCACAATGCCATCTAATCTCGGTGAAATCAGCAAAATGTAATGCTTTTTGCAAAATCACCTTTTCGTAAGAAAGCAGCGCACTATCACCCATTCAGTCAATCAGTAATCGCTTACCAATGGTTTTAATGGATGGTGTTTGTGAAGCGTATAAAGTTGTCCAGGTAAGCATTTTCACACCTCACCACGAAAGTGCTTGCAAACGGTGGTGTTTGGGTATATTTTGCTATGCCAGGGTGGCGTAAACACGTTTTATGTGCGACCTCATTTGAGCCGTTACGCTACTACCTTTTCATCGATCTGCCTGTGTTGAAGGGTTATTGCGCGGAAATGTCTGCTTTGCAAGCGGGGAATACAACTTGCGTGGATTACATCCTAAAAGCTCAACATTCGATTCCCGCGCGCTGTCGGAAGGTTCGATGGATGGTGTTTGTGAAGCGTATAAAGTTGTTCAGGTAAGCATTTTCACGCCTCACCACGAAAGTGTTTGCAAACGATGGTGTTTGGTTTTGTGTTGAAATGTCGGTATGGATATTTTGCCACGACATGGTGGAGAAAACGATTTATGTGCAATCTTATTTGCGCGATTTGTGCTAAAACCGTTAGCGCTGGATATGAAATGGAACTGGCAGGGAAGGAGTGGGTTGTACCTGCGGTTTTGGCGAGAGCATCTCAGTTTCCACCAAAAATTCCAAAAAAAAGGATGTGGCATCTTGATTACCTTTAAAAAGGAAGCATGACGGAAGCAACTTATTAGTTTAGTGAACAAAGATGTGGACTAGAGGCATAACTGGAAATCTTGTAGTTGACATGTTTATGAAAACACTCGGTATTTGCGAGTTCGCAACTGCGTTTATTTATTTAATTAATGACTTGTGATCCATAGCCTAGTGCATGTTGAAATGGGCTTGCCATTAAGACGCCGCCTTTGTCCTACGCTGAGTGGGAATTAATGCAGTCGTATGAAACGATTTATTTTGTTGTCAGGCTTTGGCGTCAACAACGTTGGATTGAAAGCTGCGCTATGCTTACTTGATTAACCATTTTATTTCCTCTTGGTGGCGCTTTTCGGCAACGGCTGTGATGTGTGATCGCAATCAAGACAAGTTGGTTAACGAGTTCTGCATGCGCGAGCGCTGTTTTAGTTCCCACAGCGTGTCTTGCTGTCACTCTTAGAAGGTTAAACAGTTGTAAATACATTGTCAGCAAAAGAGCACACTTTCCTTATTTAACCGCTGAATGCACCTTTGGTGAATGCGCTCGCCATAGAAATACGCTGGGCAGCATTGCCGGTGGGTGCGAAATCTATGGATTAGGGATAAAGTGAATCTCCTCATAAAAGTCGTTTGGCCTCATAAAGTGGAGGTCATCGAAGAACAAGTAATGTTTTTGGGAAGTGCGGTGGTGGCAGGTCGTTAAATTGGGAGCAGACGGTGTCATGCTAGACAGCTTGATAAGCTTGTGTGACGTAATGGCTGCAAATGAATAGAGATGACGATGATGGGGATAAAGCACTGTTATTTTCATTTTGCTGACGCCAGCAAAGTAGTCGTTTGTCGAATGAGACTTTTGAGTGATTTGATTAAATGAAGTGGTGAACAACATGTCATGCACCGTATCAAACCTGGCTGATTATTAATTACTCAAACGGTCTTTTAGCCATCGTCTGATGGAAGTGCTGAGCAGTTTAATGCAGAGCTCGGATTCTGTCTTGATGTGGGAATGGGTTTGTGGTGACAGAAGAGGTAAAAAGATGTAAGCATTGCCTATGGTCCATACTAAGCGGCTGTCGCTTAAGTTACAAATTCAGTGGACTCGCCACAAAATGTGCTGTGTCTAAGAGGAATCGGCTGATGCATAATTGAAACGTGACGCCGCCTTAAGCTCTTTCTAGCAACAGCAGCGTAAAGGATATGAAATGAGTGGACGTGCACCTCTGCGAGATGCTTTTCACATACGCGCAAAGCATTTTCCTTAGTTGAATTCATTCAATCGCGTTAAGAAATCCTATCGTCTGCTCGCGTCGAGAGTACTTCCTGCTGATGTCCAAGCTCCAACAAACTGTGTGATCACCGCGTCACATCGCCTCAATGAACTGCCGCGATACAGGGTGATACGCTACTAATGTGCTTTGCCAGAACTGCTTTCTGCTCTCTTTACTTGTCGTAGCTTGGACGTGTCCTCCTATATTTTAGAGTTTTTAAACTAGTGCAAACTAATTTTGGGGATAGCAGGTGGTACTACACTGAACGTGTGTGATTGGCCTAAAGAAGGTAGAGAAGAAGGAGAAAGGATGCAGCTGAGCGAGTACGCCTGTCATTTTGTGTCTTGATCATCAGGACATTAGTGATCAGAGTTGTAAGTAGCTGGACCCCGCCGCGAGATATCCTTTCATCAAAATAAATGTTTGCTCTGGCAAGCACTATGTGGCAAAGCCTAGACTCCTTACTGTTATTTGCCTGCACTCAGGTAGTGTTTGAGGACTTGGATGGTTTCCGCATCCTTTTCTTTTTCAGAGTATTTACTAGTTAGTGAGTTTGGTGCATGAGGCGCCAAAAAATCCGAAGCTCAATTTAGCAGACGTGATATGCTGAGTCTGTCTCCGTCTCGTAGGGAGAAGTAGTGGTGCTTCATCACAGTTATAATGAGCCAGCCCATGAAAGCATTCCACGGGGCGTTAAAATGCTAAATTTTGGCGCACATATTTTGGGTGCTGCATTGTAAAAAGCTTTTGCCTACATTTAGGATTCTAATCTTTTGTTTTTTTCGCTACTTTACAACGATCTGTTTGCGCTTTGACCTTTGGTTGGAGGCAAACTAGCAATGAAGATTCTGAGTTGGACAGCACTGGTTTTGCATTTTTATCGGCCAACTTTACGCTTCCTCATAGCTGATCAAGTGAGGGCACATCAACTTAGGTTCAGTGAACTTTAGCAATTGTGATCCGCGGTCGTAATCTTAATCGGACTGAACACTCCATTGGCCATATTAAGGAACTCTAGTAGAGGTACTGCTAAAATACAGGTTTCCAAAGCAATGCTAGGCGATTTCATTAAGTAGGCCTGGGGTCAGAAGGTGACGGACCTACAGTGGAAAAGCATTCGTGACATGGTTTGCGGAAAAGAAGCAAGCCTCTGAACGAATGCAGGTCATTGAGAGGCAGAGTTTGCTGCACAGTCATGTGAAACTTTGCAAAAGAGCCTTGATCCGCTGCACCCTTTCGAGCACCCTCTGCCATGGAGTCTACTAATCGACAACATTTAGCGCCATCGACTAAGCCTCATGTTCCCATTTCTAGTTCTGCCACAGCCGCTTTCATAAGAAATCTGCAGTAGTTGCAATCATAATAGGGTTGTAAAGATTGTGAGCATCTTACACCACCTTACAACTTTCTTTCTTTTTTAGTAAACCTGACACACACCCATTTGCTATCATGCTAATTTCTTTCTTTTTTCTTTGCAATGACGGGCCACTTGCGGTTAAGGTCGCTTGATTCTAAGGCGAACAATGCTTGAATGGGTACAAAGCAGACCTTTGTACGCTCCATTCTGTTCTTTTTATCTTCTGGAAATTCGTCCCGGTTGTGCCTGAAAGGGTTGTAGTGGGAAGAGCAGTCATTGTTACTGTAAGTTCCCCACCACTTGCCCACCAATGGAGTCTCGTTGTGGTACGCTGCTTCACGAACTTGGCGGAGCCTGAACTTACAAAGACACAGATCGTCGAAATGGTTACTTCAGACCTTTCCAACCGGAAGGAGGAGGATTCGCCAGCATGGAGTGCCCAATTCCGTCGCTAGCAATCGAGACGCCAATTCTGCAGGCCGCACACATCCACGCACACACACACACCAATTCGCAGGGCGATGGACAGGTAAAATGCTGAATGTGCACTCATATTGGACTGCCGAATAACTTTTTACCAAATTTGGGAAAGAGGATGACTAGAGCTGTGACCTGAAACGAGTCGTGCCCTCATCAAACCAGTCTAATGCTCTAAAGGCCGAAGAGGAGGAGGAGAATGACAAAATTGTTGCAAAGGATTTTGCATAAGACACGAGCAAAAATACTACATACAGGTGACAAGTGGATTTTTCATTTGTTTGATCCCTTGTCTGATAATGAATTAAATTGTCAGTTTGCTCTTCTCCCTCCCTCGCCTCGTTGCGCATTTCATCGACCTTAATGCAGTGGTTAGCAGGTTAGGGCAAGTGCTGATCGCAGTAGTCCTGCCGGTTCTGGAAACGCTTTGATTGGACGTTGGCAACCCCTAGTTCATTCCAAATCCTCACAACTGCGCAATAACTAGACTATGGTCAGAAATTGAGTGATAAGTCGACAGTGAAAATCCGCTTGTGTCCATTCAAAAAGTGTGTGCACATCGTCTAAATTGTCTTGATATCACTGGACCTCCTCTGCCCCAACTTGAAGACCATCCATTGAGAGTTTGATACGTTTTGTGGAAAGGACGATGTTACCGAGACTGCAACATCGGATAGTGGCGCAAATTGCCACGCTTGTACGTGGTCTGCAAGGTGAATCTCTAATACTGACTGCGCGATTCCGGTTATTCGAATAACTTGGATGAATACTGGGGAACTGAAAGCAACGTGGGCATCGGCTTGCAAAATTGAGGGTTTCAGTCCACACAATTGGTAGGTTTGTGATTGAGATGTTAACATTGACTGTAGAATGAGGTATGAGCATTTGTACTTTACTTGTGAATATTCCGACCAAGCCCATGTTCGATGAAGCTTAGGTGACCCACACTAGCAACAAATATCCACTATACCATCTGGCCACAGAAGCTGAATTGTGCATCGTAAATAGTGCCACACTCCATAGGATTGCATTAAAATCAAGTTACGTAAAGGAATGTTTTGATTGCTTACATGGTCCTTAATTCAGTGGCTCTCTCAGAAGTAATGAACTTCTCTGCACTTATCTCTTTACGCGAAGACAAATAATGTATCTTGCAGTTAACCGAATCGGCGGCACATTTTATAGGTGAAACATCATTCATTCTCACATAAACCTAACAATAAGCGAAAGAGAAACGTGTTTGATGAGAAAGGCACAAATAACCAGCTAGGGGAAGGTAACGAAAATAGTCAAAACACTCCATCAATCATAACGTGTTGCTTAAACTCGCCAATAGCACTTTCAAAAGTAGTTTGACAGGACTTAGATGAGTAGCCGAGCCGCATGGATGTGAAGACATTGGTTGCCTCACACGAAAGGGACAGGTAACCCTGGTGTACTCAGTAGTGCTTGGTATCTGCTAAAATGCATGTCTTAGGGCAGCACTAGGAGGCCAATTGCACCACACTCATCTATGTCTTCAGGCGTTCCCAGCTAAATGTGCGGGACAATGGAAGTTTAAATGATCTCGTCGGAGGCTGAAACTCAGTGGAGTTCAACACAGATTGTCCGAATGGATGCGTATGATATTCAAGACGTTGATTTGGTATGTTCGCCTGACCATGCAACATCTTCAGCTTCTCAACGGCATTCATTCATTTGGAAGTTAGCTTTTTCTGCACAGAAGATCAAAATGCTTAGATGCCTCTGCCTTTTCTCCGAGAACAGACTGGTTTTCCAACATAGGCTGATTGGTTATTTGATCAACTACTTTGCCAGTGAACTCCATTAACTTAGCCTTAGTGATTTGCAAAACAGCTGGAAATTTGGATTGACCACGCATTGTCCACGCGTACGGGCATCAGTGCCTCCACTGGAGCTCATTGATGTGACCAGTGGAGAGTGCAGTTTGACTGTGACGACGGATCACAAGTCGTAGTGCTCACCGAAATTAAGTTGATGTCCTCTCATTTGAACAACGTCTGGGGAGTGTAAGGTCATTCTCAACAAAGTGAAATTGGTGTTATCAAACACCAGAATCTACAACATGAGGAAGGCACTTGGCAGGAAATCGCATGCAGTCTTTACTTTTGTAGTATTTAATTCAATTCACATGTGACGTTGAAGCAACAGCACAAAATCTCTGTACACATAGAGAAGCCCATGCGATTATTAAGTCATAAATTGGTTTACATCGGGCTCCGCCTGCAAGGCAATGGACCACAGTACTATTGCCAACCACAAGCGTCCACCTCGATGTGGATAGCAACGTTGCCGCCACTTCGGTCACCGTACCCATAACGGCACACAAAATAATCTACCCGTCATCCGAAAATCACAAATCACCCTTTAGTTTGTTTCAAAAACTTTAACGACCTCGTTCACTTGTGAGCGAACGGAGTAGTTTTAAGCCTACGACCCCATTGAGCACAAGCTTTGCCTTTGCTCTGCCCTTTTTATTAATGGCAACCGCTAAATTAACTCGGATGCCAGCTACAGTTCGCAGGAATCCGTGTTCCTCGATAGAAACACGGTATGACCTTTCCTATGGACCCTAATAATCCCAGCAAAGAAAAACAGGAAGTTGCCGGTTTTCGCTGACGTGCATTTGCTAGCTGCCGTTGTGCACCACTGCATATGCAATGGCACCACGCCAAATAAGGAAAAGCATCGCTTAATAACTTCACCTGTCATCAGTTGTGAGGTGTGCCGCAACAATTCTGAGTTGGGTAGTTGTAGGACTGAATTTATCCACAGAAAAATGTGCGTTTGTAATGCGAATCACGATCCTGCACCACCGTAGTGCTTTACTTCGTCAAGAAGCAAAGCACTCGTGTTTATCCATGAAAGAGGAGAGACCGCTGACGGTGTCTTGTGTTGTCGATTCGGTGCCTCTTTGCGCACAAACGCAGCTCCTTCTAACCATTAATGTGTTTGTAGAAAGCACACGCGAAACGCCTTGTGACATAGGAAAGGCCATAATGAGGGTTAATTAAAAACAGAAGATAGAACACTGGCTAGAATGAAAATTTTACTTCACTACTGAGGATTAAATTGTACATTGTAGTTATTGTATAGAAGAGCAGAGAGGGATAAAAGGACATGGCTTTACTTAAACCACTGCCGACCGATGCGCTGAAGCGTTGTCGCGCCCCTCCATTTGGCCTTAGCTGCTCCCTTCACCACTGGCGGTGGCGGTTTGCAACATGGCCCACTGCAACGCCTCATCTGTGTTGTCGAACATTTCATCAGGTTGATGAATGCGACACATCCTCCACCACTCACATGAGTCTGCACTCACCAGAGGAGCTAAACCCTCACGGATAAAACCATCGATGAGTCTGCTGAGGTTGCCAATGAGGGATCCAAAATGATCACGTGCAGACATCGAACCCTCTGTTTGTTCCGGTTCAAATTGCCGGATGAGTAGTATCGGAGGTCGAAGCATTCTCTCGGAGGCGATTTTGGTGATAGTGGTCATGAGGTGCCTCAAGAGAAACCATTGAATACATCCAAAATGGTGCTGCATGGTGAAATTCATCGTGTATATCACTATGTCGAATTTGCAGATGAAGGCGGTCTGAAGTGACCCGAGATAACTATTCATTTCTTTACCGAAATTATGTGTATGATAGTGAATCCCTCCTCGTTCAATAACAAAACGTGCTAATATAAGAGGCTGGAGGGTACGCGAATCTGCTGTGAGGCATTCAGTCGCCAAAACGTGGATAATTCTGTTGTGAAGAGGCAAACCTTGTTGTAGGCGACTTGCACGGGATTGGCGATCCTCGTGGTAGTATCGGATGGCCTTGCAAAGGATCGTTGTCTCCAACTCCGTCTGTGCCTCTGTGAGTGAAAGTGCAGAGTGCAAAAGGCGGTAGAGTTTTGCGTCCGCCCAATCAAGCTGCCTCACGTAGTTGCGTAGAATGCGTTTGATGGTGAGAGAGTTGAGAATGCACTTCATGCTGGGCATCGTCTCCACTAAATTGGCAATGTCTAAGCCATTGAGGTCTTTGCAAATTCTGATTTTCAAAAACTTGGGCACCCTCTCCATCGTGGACGCGGCAGTCGGAGCAACTGAACCTCACTCCCAACTTGTGATGCATTTAACCTCTAGCACGGATCGGGCGAACGAATCACGATAATGAGCGCATATTCTCTGTGAGTCCTGATGCTCTAGAAATGTGTTTGACGAGGGTTCACAACTGCTCAGCCTATGGCTTACACCTCGTCTAAACGGTTGCTTTGCACAAGTTTACGAGCCAGTGAATTACACGATGACAGAGTGCTTCTCAATTCCACGTTCAAGTGCGTTAGAGCACACAGCTACGTCAGTTAACTTGCTGGAGGCTGTGAGCACTGTCGTTCTCGATGTTAAAGCAAAAAATAAATTGATGACGAAGGCCAGGAAAATGAAGCAGTCGTGGACACTGGCCAGACCTATAAGCACGTCACGTTACGTCACCTCTTAATGGAGCAAGGTTCATTCTCATCAGAAGACCCTTCGGTATACAAATTTGATGGCGCTATGCCTGCCTTATTTCAAAATGCGTCACCAACAAGGGCATACATCAACCGGCATGACACTCTTTGCTGTCATTACTCTTACACCATCGAACATCAACGTAGGCAAATTTACGAACACGAGCCGTCCATGACTCTGTTTGAGAAGACTTTGTGGACCGAAGTCAACTCCGCCCCAGAATCACAGGAGATGGTTAACTAGCCGGGTACTTTCCCATCAACTTGGTTGTGCAGCAATGGCGGGGGTTATTGCATGCCCCTAACTTATCTACCACATTATAAACAAAAACAGGTGGCATGGGATAGGATCAATCCTGTGGGATCACCAAGTCGTCTACCAGATACGAGAGTGTCTGTGCAGAACAAACATCTTCGCAATTCGGCTTGCATATATTTGCTGTCTTTTATTCGTTCACGGCTGGAACATTGCCTTTGCCAATGTCCATCGCCTTGGCGATTTGAACGTGATGCGTATCGCGGCGACGTGAAAGGTGGGTACCAATTCTAATTAATTTGTTGGATGAATGTGATGTAATAGCGATAAATAAACAAGGCTTAATTTAAAATTGTGTTGGTTATGAGACACTGGCTCCCCATTTACTAAGGACACAGGAAAACCTGATGCCCTAACACCCTGGGAGTGGAGATATGCTAGGTCGCAGAGGCGTGTAAACTTCCCTCCATTGAGTCGTCGGTTTGTAGAGCTTTGCAGCATTGGTGAATAGCAGCACTGCTCCCACCACCTATTACTATCATAATTTTGCCTCCCATGGCCTCTTAAAGAGCATCCGCCCTCGAAACCGTTCTCCTCAGAAGTGGCCATCATGAAATGCGACCAAAGGCTCTCAAGCGGTTAGTTTAGTTTTGCAAGTAATGTGAGTCTCGGTATCCGATCACATGTCAGCAAAGTTAATCCAAGTTGTAAGTAGTCCAACAGTGGGGGCTGAGTAGATGGATCGAGATTCGAGTTCAAGTTATTGTGAGAGAAAGCGAATGCTTGTTCACTGTCTGGATTTTGCTAGAGGCCAACTCTTAGCCAACTCAACTCCCTGACTGCCAATAACAAGGGCTTCAAATTTTCCTTCCCTTTATTTATGCTTAATCGCATGTCAACCACACATTCTTATGGCACGTTTTTGTGTGCTTTTTTATTCAAGAGGCATAAAATCAGCAGGCAACTTATATCTGCCCTCGTCTGTCAGCAGAATACGATGGTGGGCTGCAAAAACAAATGCGAGCTATGATGACTGCGCAACAAACATTCAAATAGGCACTAAGAATGCAACAGCGCCTCAAACCTGGCAATCTGTGTGTTTAAGTTCTAGTTGAGTCCAGGCAGAGCGCAGGCATTAGACGAGCTTACCGCATCGCTCACGGCGACCTGAACTTGAACAAAGAACTACTCAACCAGCAGTTGGTGTCGACTCTGCCACAGCTCTCGTAAACTCCACTGACAAATGCTCAGAAGCTGAATCTTCCCCTCTCTGACCACTCATTACCTTACCATCTAAATGCTCGGCAGTCACTCTTTCGCCCTTTACGATGGCTACTTCTCTATCGTGAGGCATTGGGACGCTCGATGTGAGTCAAATAGAAGTATAGCAGGAGCTGGTGAAAGCAGTGCTTCCATTTCTGACTTGTTAGAAGATGCGTCTATATCGGCTGGTAGAGCAGATGTGTGCGTTGAATGTCCTAGAATACGGCACTTGTCTCGTCTCATCGTGATATCACATTTCATTTACTCAATGCTTGAGAGGAAATACCCTCAACATAGTAGACTGAAAACAAGCACATCCCTAATTCAGACTTTTTCATTTGTGTTCCTCCTATTTGCAGCATTGCAATTAATAATTGTTTAGGCATGTAAATTTGTGCATACTTGTATACGAGCTAGCAATGCTGCCCTCGTCTGCTGCAACATACCCCACTTCACATCATCATTTCTTGGGAGAGCTACAAGCACTAAAATTGGATAGAAAACTTGCATGTTTTAACTGGTGTCACCTGTACTGCCCGCTAGCGGCAGGTAGCACGGAGTGATTGTAACAATCAGAATCACGTTTATTTGGCCATTCTACTTGGATGGCTGCTCACCTGGGACACATGGAGGCTTGTAAGTCATTAACTAGAACCAAAATATGGGCGATCTCAGGTTATCGGTTAAGACTCACAACTTTGCTTTTAGCCTTGAGTTGTCCTGAAGTAAGTGGTTAGGTCAAGACGGCCGGTCCGTTTCTATCTAATATCATCCGGTAATATAGATAAAAGGTTTGTAAAGGCATCGGCTCATTTTTACCCGTCCTTTGTCACAATGATGCTGTAATTTGTGGCTTTCGTTAGCTGTGTATGTGAAACACGACCTCTTGACCACGTCAATAGATTCCAGCCCCTCCGTACGCTTGCAAATCGCATAATCTGTTCCACTGATGTGACTTATTGGACCAGGGGTACCAGCTATTCACGCAATTTTAACGATAGTGTCATTGGGATCAGGACATTCTACAGCCTACGGAGAGGAGTGTTGAAAGATTTTGTGGTAGTGGATGTTTCGGACTGGAAATAAGCAATACTGATGTTATTGTCACTTTACGAAATAGATGTATCAAAGCTACCCTCTCGAACCAGTAACACCTCGTTTCGCGTGGCCGACAGTCAATAGTAAGCTAGCGCATCTCCTCTGCCATGTTCCGCGTGGCATTCAAAGCATTTCAGACATCCTACGATGCCTCCCAACTTTGCGATGGATGACACATTGGCATATGTTGACCAACACCAATCACTTTGTGTAGCTTCAGGCATGTGTTGGTGATAATTAGCAAACTGGGATGGATGGCTTGAAAACACATGCATTTGGCAACCGCATGGTGCATTGTAACGCAAAAAGCACCTGAAACACCAAAATGATGCTGAATTTAGAGATAGAATGACCAAAATCAAATAGGGTTTTGGGGATATGGCAGCAGTTACTTCAAGTTTGAAGGCTGGAGAAGCCGAATAGGAGAAATTAGACAACTTGAAAGTGGCAGTGCATGCTCGTAGACATCGATCACAACGCAAGTCATGAATCGCACAGTCACATGAAGGCAGGCAGTCGATCAGCCCGTTAGTCTCTCAGTCTGCAAGGCTTCCAAACCGCTTTCTGGCACCTTCTACCCAATCTCATGTTCTAAGGCACTTCAGCGCCTCTTTGCCTCAGTTAACATGTCAGCCTACTTCTGCTTATTCTATCTGTTCAGAGCAACACCCTTCAGTCCGCATGAGTGCTGACTGTCACATCGCCTTCAATGTTTATGACAAAGTAGGATGATGAACCAAGAGATAGTAAAGCAGCTAAATACCTGCCTTAATTTGTCTACCAGCTTGGATCACTGAGTCGCCTTGTAGATGGGAGGTTGTTTGTGACAAACAAACAAATTCACGTTTTGTCTAGCAGACATCTGCTGTCTTCGATCCGGTCACGACTAAGTTAGAGTCAACGCCGATCGTCTTGGTGGTTTGAACATGATGCTCATCACGATGCGGTGAGAGGAGAAAGCAGTTGCGAATTCACGTTTAAGCCAGCAATACCACTTAATTTGTTAGATGCCTACGTAAAATAGCACCTCGAATGAAAGACTTACATGTGGCCTTCTTCCCTCATCACCGGTGGGTGTTGGTGTCTGTGGATTTACCTACCAAGAGGAAGAGCTGCTTTCCACCTCGCAATTAGATTTGCTGACTATGACATTGCTGCTATCCAATGGGAGTAGAGAAGCAAAATTAAAGTGGACACTAAGATCTCACAGAACTCAGCGGCGGCAGTGGTGACCACACAGTACATGGAGGATGGAAAGGTGAAGTTGCTCGAACACATCGCTGATTAGTTTCAGCGACTCCGGTCAGTGAAAGTAAGTGGCAACTTAAGCAGTCAGATGTGCGCCCATTTGCTGCTGACCAAGTGAATGTGTGACTGGGTTGCAGCAAATCTGTGGATAGAGGTGAGAATGTGATGTCAGCATGTGGAACACAAACTCGCTTTGGCATGTTTGATTGCAGCCGTCATGTTAGCAACATAGGAAATGGGGACCATGGACACTGAAATAATTGCACAAATGATATCTTGAAATGGTTATTTTCACCACCTAAACAAAAAATTCATAATTCATTGCGAGCGATGCCATTTATTATGGTAGGAATGAGTAGCTAAGAGAATCGGACATAGTTGTGCAGTAATTTGCTCTCATCCCATCCCAGCAAACACATTTACATTTAAATGCAATTCCGAATTAATTTGTGAAGCAAAGTTACACATAGGGAGTGGAGGCATGTTGCGTCGAGTTCTAACGTTATAGTAGCGATATCGCAGAGATATGTAACTATCCTCTCCACCGAATTGTCAGGCAGCAAAGTCTTTACAACACTTGTGCATAAGAGCACTGCTCGTACTCCTCATCACATGCATATATTTTGCCTCGGTTTTCGAATCCACACGTCACCCACACAATCTCACATAACGGTTCAGTTTACTTTTACATCCATCAGGCTGACAAAGTGCCAGACAAGTTATTTTTAGTCTTGGCTTCTCAGCATGCTGAGATGACGGACCGCGACAGCGCACGCAGAATGCGGAGGGTGGACGAGCTTACTGCGTTGCTCACGGTAATTTTAGTTGTTGTTGACCCTGCTGCAGTTCATATGAAATCCACTGATATTTGATCGGACGCTATGTTCTCCTTTCTTACAAAGACTCGTTGCACCAACCATCTTCCTTCTACCCCTTCCTCCTCCACCCTTCAGGATGGCCATATCTCTATCGTGCAGCATCAGGATGCTCACCATCAGCCAAACGGAAGTCTAGCACAAATTGGTGAAAGCGGCACTTCCTTTTTTGGCGTAATTAAAGATGCGCTCCTATCGACTGGCACAGAAGAATTGTACATTGGATGTCCAACGAATAGGACGATTGCCCCGTTGCATCGTGATGCTGCGCTTTATCCACCTGAGTGTGTTTTGTACACCCAACGTCTGAGAAGAGATGACTTTGAAATGGAGAACTGTTGATGGAGGCATTTTAAATCAGACTTTGTCACTAGTGTGCGCAGTCTCCTCATAGTGTCATGATAATTCACCTTTTGGGGCAGACACTTGTGTGTGCTTGGCATACAAACTAGCAGTGGTGTTCTTGCATTGGCTGGGTATGTCCTTCCAGAATCACGAGGAAGTAGCTTAGACAAGCTGACGCGCTAGGTGAACCATTCATTGATGCATGCATCGCGTTGAAGTAAATCCGTCTGCATCGGGGAGCAAGTCGAGAGAAATAAGTGCCTTTATATAACGAACGGCGTGGAGACCAACGTGAATGTCGCAGCTGATAAATTCATTCCCGCCTGCTTGACTGGGCTCTGGTGAATAAGTCACCTGCGCTAATGTGCACGTGCATCGGCGGATCACAACATGCTTTATGAACTCTCACCCGTTTATCCTTCCCTGCAATTGGGAACGCTGGTGAACACACTTCGCATATTTCATGCAATGCAGTTGGGACATGCTGATTAACTTACTGGAAGAACCAGACTAACGGGTGTGCCTCAATCACTTGTGCTAAAATTGACTCTTTTCTTCAGTTGAATGTCCTGAGTCAACCTGGGCACGAATCTCATCAATGCGCACTCAAGAAGTGCTCAGTGTGGCCCTTCCGCTAGCTGCAATACTGTCCTTGCCATATTTTGCGTATTCTGCCACTGACTATATTACGTGGGCTGCAGCCTTCACCAAACCACTGTTTGCCTCATCTAACCACCCAGTCTGCATTGTCATGACGGCAGTTGAGTGATTAGATGAGCGATTCAGTCTTTGTTTATCTTTAGTAAAAAGTGTACTGCATTCAAATTCAATGGACCAAGTTGTCCCTTTGCCATTTTATGCTTGGTGGCAGTGATAGTCCAGCCCAAAATTGCTCACGACTAAACACAGGACAGCTTGCTGCTTTGATCACTACAGAAGGGAGCTGCGTGGTCAAAGTCGGCTCTTAATTTACACCTCCTTTCCTTGACCTGACGATGTCCGCGTCTCTGCAGCATTAACAAATTTTGATTTGTAAAATCTTGGTTATCTCTTCCATCTTGGACGCGATGGTTGGACTCAAAGAACCTCGTTTCCAATTAGCAAAGCCATCACATTTGGCACAGATCAGATGCACGAAACGTGAAAATGAGCGCATTTTCCGGAACAAGCCTAGGAGTCTGGGAAATGCCTTTTGCTTGATTTTAACACTGACTATATTATCGTTTGCACTTCTTTCATCCAAGTGCTTTGCGCACACTTGCGAACCACTGCAGTAGAGGAGGATGCAGCACTCCGGATCCCGTGATCTGAGGCAGTTGAGTGCCTAATTGTTTGCCTAATTCAGCATGTCAGTCTACTTTGCTTTTCCAGCCTGTAGACTGGAGAGGCACACGTCCTACTTTTGCTTATTTTATGCAGTTAAAGCAGCATCAGTCGTTTATTACCATTCTACTCCATCCTCGTGATTGCCAACAGCACTATCGGATTTGATGTTTCAATCTCAAGAAGTTGACGAAAAGGCTAGACAAATGATGCGGTGGTTGATAAAGGCTAAGCCTCTAGGCTCATCTTAATGGTCACTCGCATCGCAGTCGGCGCAATCGCCACGCCTTAACATCCAATTACGCATATCGTGCGAAGTTCCAATTCTGAACTGCGAAGGTCTTTTCTCTTTAATAGACACATTGGTCGGGTTCGTGATGGACTCCATTCCCACCTCCTTCTTGTTAGTTAAAGTACCAACAAACGCATCAATCCATCAGCGTGATGCACTTTACTCTCCTTACCCTCCTAACATCAAATATCGCCATTGCCAAATTTTGAGATTCTTCATGCTTGAGAGATACTCGAAAGGCCTTTCCTTCTCAAACGGCCTAAGAAAACGCAAGGCTTAAATGCAAAAATCTGCTAGTCGCAATCCAGTGAAGGGTTTTGCATTTGCAACGCCCGTTTCTGTGCATAGATGGTTGGTGCGTATCATGCGGTAATAACCGCAACTAGCAATGAGTGTAGGTAATGTTAGTGGCAACATAAGACTGCTTACGTCCATTTGCATTGTGCTGTGCTAGTGCAGCGCGTAAATAATCCTTCCGTCTAAGAGACACCATTTACTGTCAACCTGGTACACACAATTAGGCATTAAGCCGCAAGAAATATTGCTGCTACACTTTCCTATTTCAATTTCAATTTCCAATTTTCAACTCCATCGCAATTACTTTATCACAATTCTGCTGGAAGCGAATGCTCTGCAGATTAGCAACCAGACTCATTGAAGATCGCCTTTATTTCTACGACGTAGATGCCTCTTACAAATATTCCAAGGGCGCAGATCTTGACAATGTTTGTGAGACAATGTCCGGTATGAATTGGATCCTCAAGTCTATCATTTCGGCAGGCACCTTGCGCTATTCTGTACAACAAATGGAGAAGCCAAATCCACCACTACACTGTTTTCCACAGAGGCAGTGACAGGAGCAGAAGTTCCTTGCAAGGCTATGCACTTCTACCAACAGGATTGCCAACCTCCCGCAAATAACCTGAACCAGGAAACACTCAAGTGCAATAGTCAACAAGTTTTGGATGATTGGAAGTGACAAGTCTCGAATGGATTTTGCTATTCACTTTTCCGATAACGTCAATGACTGGGATGAAGGGGTTTCTCCCTCATCACGCATAAACTAAAATCGTTGCCTTTATCACCTAGGTGTGATGATCATATTGATATTGATGTGAGAGCAACCAGGCCGCCACTACTGAGCAATTCACCTGAGTGTGCATGACGAAGTCTACGATGTCGCTCCACCACGACTTGATGTTCCTCATCCACATCATCGCCGCCATTGCCGCCAATGAGGCAAATCGCCTCCTGCTACTGCTCTTCTAGGACACCACTTAGGACCAGCCGAAAACGGCGACTTCTAATTGGGGTCAGGTCGAACACCTTGTGGACAAACTTCATGGATTCGAAAATAGTCAACCAAAAGTGTCTAGATTCAGCCTGTCATCCAGTTAACAGCGAATGAGGCGTTTCTCTATGGGTAAGATAATGCTTTCCACAACGGGTATGAGATGTTCCGATGAGCCGTGCTGCAAATTGTTACTAATGACGCCGAATTATGCAGTTCTACAATGTCTCAGCACGCTCACCTCCACAGTGGCCTGAGTAGAGTCACAAGTACTTCATGCCTATCTGTTTGTCCTCACATGCTCCATAGTGTGTTGTGTAGTGTTTCGCCAACGATCCCCAAAAATCCCTTTTGACCTTAAGTTCTTACTTCAGATTTTAGATGTCTTGTGCTCTTCCATTCGTAGGTGCATAAATAAGGCCTTATTTGCAACTGTCAAACGTAGGCAGCGATTTCGGTCAAAGGGTGTCTATCCTTAACTAGAATGACGCCGCGTCGCGGCACACTAAATTCGTCAGCTCCTCACTTGTTTGTTGGTTTACGAAACGTAGGGTGTCAGAAGCCGTAGTGTATAATGCCAGCCTGCATTTGCTAACAGGAATGCAAAGATGTAGCTCATGAAAAGATATGGGTGGCAATTTTTGGTTATTTTGAACACTAGTTCTATCACGGGGTGTAACTTCACAGAACTTATAGTGGCATTGTGCATCCATGTTCTCCACACTGATTTGGTTAAGGTATGAAATGACCTGCTTCACTGCTTTTAACCGGCTGGGGGTTATGGCGAATTCATATTCCAAAACTTCACCGTGACTGTGAAGTCACTATCGTCACTCGTTTGCAAGTACTTAGTAAGCACCTCAATCTCGCATCTCTACTTTCCTCGGATGGTAGCCATTCCCTTGTCAATGACCCCATTTATTAGACAGCAAGAAATTCGCACCATCAGTGCATCGGAAGTTACCTAATCAAGCCAAACCGAATCGTAAACATGAGATTCTCTCATTATATATATTTGCCTTACAACACACATCCCGTAACTTTTCGTCGGGAACCGGACACAGTAGATACCTTCGTTATGCCTGAGACTCGACAGTATGGGACAGTAGTTAGTGCATCCACTTCGCACTGTCTATTGAGGCGCCTGGGCCATTCAGGACGGCATGTCGCTTCTGATGCGGCGGTGGATTAAGGTTACACTTGTGGACTCAACTTATTGACCAATCGCATCGCAGTTGGGGCGGTCATCAAGCTGACCCTCTCATTGCTGAGTGCATAATCTCAACTCCATCCTCGCAGTGTGCAAGTCGTAGGCGAGTTCCAATGACACCGCTGAGGGATGCATTTAAGTTGAGAAAACAACAGCAAGAAGTACTGGCATTCTGTGGTGCCACTTGCGAAATCCCAATACTTTGCGCTTGCTTTAACAATCCGCTGTTTTGCTCCATAAATTACAAAACTGGAGGTTTCAATCGAAAAATGCTGCATTTTGTCATTTTGACAATTATTGGTGTGCGTTTAGCGCATGTCCACTGGTTGCCAAGTCTTTTCTCCTTTAAAGCGTTCTCTTCGTGCTGATGTCAATCTTCCATTCTTACTTCGTGCGAGCTTCTGCACAAATTGCAAAGCCACACTGAGCCTGCACCGGAGACCAAAGATTTTGCACATGAAAAACAAAATTGGCCCACAAATAAATGCATCAAAAGGAAATCTACTCCCACACATGGCTAAGTTTCCGAACGATTACTGGTAGTTCCACGTGACGGTGATTGTTCGCGAAACTACGTCGCTGTCAAGGGAATATGTGCAAACAATCTCATAACTGGTTAGGTATCACCTGCTCAAAATTTCAGCAGATAGTAACAACAACTAAATCATGACGTTAAGGATCACATGAGGTCAGCTGAATCACGCCCTGATCTTCTCCCTTATGGTTACCTATAAAGTAGAAGTTTACATCGTTTGTAACCGGCTGAACATTCCGAACGCGATGGGGTGATTCAATCACTAAATTGGAGGTAATTTAGTCAGAGGCTGATTACAGCTTCATAAGTGTTGGCGACCATACATTTGTTGCACTTTCGTACATTATTGCACGAGGTTTTGCAGTAACAATGATGTGGCTGAGCTCTGCCTGCATCGAGTGCACCCACACAAATTTGGCACAGAGTTGCATATTGGCATACAACTTCACTGCAGGCACTAAGCCTGAAATTATGCCTTTGAGGTGCAAATGCGCCCCATTTTCATGTGATGAAGCTAGGTATGCAATGTTCTCAGATGTTGCTCCAACCTTACGAACCGGCTGCTCTAAATTGAGGAATTTGGATCACTAAAATGTGCACAACAGACTCTATTAGTCAAGCCTTCTTCTGAATCTAAATAGCGCCAATCATACACAGTCGAGCATGAGGAGTGTCATTAGTTGTCATGTCCCAGTGAAAATATATCGTGTTGTCTGCCACCTTGCATTTCAAGTTTGGAATAGTAATTGAAAGCAATGGTTTGTTTTGGGAAAAGTGGACTTGTGATTCGGAATCCTCAATAACGTGGGTTATACATGTGCGAAATGGTCAAAAGGCACTTGATGTACCAAAAAGTAAGTAACAAAACCCATAGACTATTGTGAGTGCATCGGAGTGTCTTTCAACTGGTGTGGAGTGACAAACTTTGAAGATTGGTCTTCCTCTCTAAAACAGCTCACATCATGCAGCTAAAGTTGACATGCATGGGTTTCACTCTACTTCTGGATACCGTGTGGAGCACCTGAACACCACTTTTATCTACAGCCCCATAAATGTACAGTTCGCATTTATCAGAGGCAAAATCCGTGCCCTGCAAAGTGCTTTCCGTCGAGTGTTACAAGGAACCTGTTAGATTTACTTTACACAGCCTTGTGGACTACAATGACCACAATGAAGGGCTAATTGAAGTTTCAGTCTCCATGCAACCTTTATTGGTCACCTTAACACACATCCAAGCTGTGCGTGCTCGTCAGTGTGAGGGAGTGGGAGGAATAGTGGCGTTCGACAACGACGACGGTGATAATGATGACCAGGGAGTCGGAAACGCAGAACTGTTTTCCTCCATTTAGTACGATTTTCCAAGCACAAATAGGATCAAAAATGACACGGCATAGCCGAGTTCCTTGTGGGTTTTGTAGCTGACGGTCTAATAAAATGTAAATCGCTTAACCGCATCCTTTTATGTTAAGCGTGGCACAATCGCGCTCATTTGTGAGGTTACTTTAAATAAACGTCAAAATCCATCCGTTGTGGCTACTCAACACGAATGAAATTTCTAATGCGACTATTTTCCATCATTAACCGATCGGGTTCGGGTTGTCAAAGTGTCCGTAGACTTGCCCACTAAGTGGTAGGACGGCTTCTCCATCACAAAATGAATTTACTGGCTGTAAAATTCTACCATCCGATGGAAGTAGAGAAGCAAAATTGGTGTTGACTCTACGATCTCACAGTACCCAATGGCACCCGCGGCGGCTACACAGTGGATTGTCAATCAAGTGCAAATTACGTGGACCGAGGTTTGCCAAATATCAACAGGATTGTCCGCCTTTGGGTGCCTAATCGCCACACAGTTCTCAAGTCCAAACTCTTCGCACGTTCACATTTCACAGGACCAGCGGCTGCACACGCTCTCAGCGGTAGGACAGTCTTTGCATTCTCGCAACACGCTGGACATGATATTACCAAAGTTCATGAGGGAATGCAATGCCCAACTTGCCAGGTAAATGTAGCTGTTCTTATTACATAAAGGTAGTCTGTGACTAATGTGACAATTATGACTTGCAACGAGCACGTACTTGACGAGGTAATGCGATGTTCAAAATGGACGCATGGGTGTCGCATTTGCTCACCTGCATGGGACCACATCGTGCCTTGCTATAATAAACCCTAATGACAAATGAACGCGATTGTGCTACGCTTAACATAAAAGGATGCGTTTAAATAATTTACATTTTATTAGACCGTCAGCTACAAAACTCACAAGGAAATCGGCTATGTCGTGTCATTTTTGATTCTATTTGTGCCCTAAAAATCATACTAAATAAGGGGATACAGTTTTGCGTTGCTGACTCCTCCATCATCACCATCACCGTCGTCGACGCCGCCGTTATCGAACGCCACTATTCCTCTCGCCCCTCACACCGACGAGCGCGCACAGCTTGGATGTGTGTTGCAATGACCAATAAAGGCTACATGGAGGCGGGAAATTCATTTAACCCTGTATGGTGGCCATTGTAGTCCACCAAGACTATTTAAAGTAAACTTAACAGATTCCCTAAAACGCTCGATGGAAAGTCTCTGAATAATGCGAATCGTACACTTGTGGGTTTGTAGATGCAGGTGATGTTAGGGTGGTCCACATGGTATCCAGAAGCAGAGTGAAACCCATGCATGTCAACTTTAGCTGCATGATGTGAGCTGTTTTAGAGAGGAAGACCAATCTTCAAAGTTTGTCACTCCACACCAGTTGAAAGACACTCCGATGCACTCACAATAGTCTATGGGTTTTGTTACTTACTTTTTGGTACATCAGGTGCCTTTTGACCATTTCGCACATGTATAACCTACGTTATTGAGGATTCCGAATCACAAGTCCACTTTTCCCAAAACAAACCATTGCTTTCAATTACTATTCCAAACTTGAAATGCAAGGTGGCAGACAACACGATATATTTTCACTGGGACATGACAACTAATGACACTCCTCATGCTCGACTGTGTATGATTGGCGCTATTTAGATTCAGAAGAAGGCTTGACTAATAGAGTCTGTTGTGCACATTTTAGTGATCCAAATTCCTCAATTTAGAGCAGCCGGTTCGTAAGGTTGGAGCAACATCTGAGAACATTGCATACCTAGCTTCATCACATGAAAATGGGGCGCATTTGCACCTCAAAGGCATAATTTCAGGCTTAGTGCCTGCAGTGAAGTTGTATGCCAATATGCAACTCTGTGCCAAATTTGTGTGGGTGCACTCGATGCAGGCAGAGCTCAGCCACATCATTGTTACTGCAAAACCTCGTGCAATAATGTACGAAAGTGCAACAAATGTATGGTCGCCAACACTTATGAAGCTGTAATCAGCCTCTGACTAAATTACCTCCAATTTAGTGATTGAATCACCCCATCGCGTTCGGAATGTTCAGCCGGTTACAAACGATGTAAACCTTCTACTTTATAGGTAACCATAAGGGAGAAGATCAGGGCGTGATTCAGCTGACCTCATGTGATCCTTAACGTCATGATTTAGTTGTTGTTACTATCTGCTGAAATTTTGAGCAGGTGATACCTAACCAGTTATGAGATTGTTTGCACATATTCCCTTGACAGCGACGTAGTTTCGCGAACAATCACCGTCACGTGGAACTACCAGTAATCGTTCGGAAACTTAGCCATGTGTGGGAGTAGATTTCCTTTTGATGCATTTATTTGTGGGCCAATTTTGTTTTTCATGTGCAAAATCTTTGGTCTCCGGTGCAGGCTCAGTGTGGCTTTGCAATTTGTGCAGAAGCTCGGCACGAAGTAAGAAGTGGGAAGATTGACATCAGCACGAAGAGAACGCTTTAAAGGAGAAAAGACTTGGCAACCAGTGGACATGCGCTAAACGCACACCAATAATTGTCAAAATGACAAAATGCAGCATTTTTCGATTGAAACCTCCAGTTTTGTAATTTATGGAGCAAAACAGCGGATTGTTAAAGCAAGCGCAAAGTATTGGGATTTCGCAAGTGGCACCACAGAATGCCAGTACTTCTTGCTGTTGTTTTCTCAACTTAAATGCATCCCTCAGCGGTGTCATTGGAACTCGCCTACGACTTGCACACTGCGAGGATGGAGTTGAGATTATGCACTCAGCAATGAGAGGGTCAGCTTGATGACCGCCCCAACTGCGATGCGATTGGTCAATAAGTTGAGTCCACAAGTGTAACCTTAATCCACCGCCGCATCAGAAGCGACATGCCGTCCTGAATGGCCCAGGCGCCTCAATAGACAGTGCGAAGTGGATGCACTAACTACTGTCCCATACTGTCGAGTCTCAGGCATAACGAAGGTATCTACTGTGTCCGGTTCCCGACGAAAAGTTACGGGATGTGTGTTGTAAGGCAAATATATATAATGAGAGAATCTCATGTTTACGATTCGGTTTGGCTTGATTAGGTAACTTCCGATGCACTGATGGTGCGAATTTCTTGCTGTCTAATAAATGGGGTCATTGACAAGGGAATGGCTACCATCCGAGGAAAGTAGAGATGCGAGATTGAGGTGCTTACTAAGTACTTGCAAACGAGTGACGATAGTGACTTCACAGTCACGGTGAAGTTTTGGAATATGAATTCGCCATAACCCCCAGCCGGTTAAAAGCAGTGAAGCAGGTCATTTCATACCTTAACCAAATCAGTGTGGAGAACATGGATGCACAATGCCACTATAAGTTCTGTGAAGTTACACCCCGTGATAGAACTAGTGTTCAAAATAACCAAAAATTGCCACCCATATCTTTTCATGAGCTACATCTTTGCATTCCTGTTAGCAAATGCAGGCTGGCATTATACACTACGGCTTCTGACACCCTACGTTTCGTAAACCAACAAACAAGTGAGGAGCTGACGAATTTAGTGTGCCGCGACGCGGCGTCATTCTAGTTAAGGATAGACACCCTTTGACCGAAATCGCTGCCTACGTTTGACAGTTGCAAATAAGGCCTTATTTATGCACCTACGAATGGAAGAGCACAAGACATCTAAAATCTGAAGTAAGAACTTAAGGTCAAAAGGGATTTTTGGGGATCGTTGGCGAAACACTACACAACACACTATGGAGCATGTGAGGACAAACAGATAGGCATGAAGTACTTGTGACTCTACTCAGGCCACTGTGGAGGTGAGCGTGCTGAGACATTGTAGAACTGCATAATTCGGCGTCATTAGTAACAATTTGCAGCACGGCTCATCGGAACATCTCATACCCGTTGTGGAAAGCATTATCTTACCCATAGAGAAACGCCTCATTCGCTGTTAACTGGATGACAGGCTGAATCTAGACACTTTTGGTTGACTATTTTCGAATCCATGAAGTTTGTCCACAAGGTGTTCGACCTGACCCCAATTAGAAGTCGCCGTTTTCGGCTGGTCCTAAGTGGTGTCCTAGAAGAGCAGTAGCAGGAGGCGATTTGCCTCATTGGCGGCAATGGCGGCGATGATGTGGATGAGGAACATCAAGTCGTGGTGGAGCGACATCGTAGACTTCGTCATGCACACTCAGGTGAATTGCTCAGTAGTGGCGGCCTGGTTGCTCTCACATCAATATCAATATGATCATCACACCTAGGTGATAAAGGCAACGATTTTTTTATGCGTGATGAGGGAGAAACCCCTTCATCCCAGTCATTGACGTTATCGGAAAAGTGAATAGCAAAATCCATTCGAGACTTGTCACTTCCAATCATCCAAAACTTGTTGACTATTGCACTTGAGTGTTTCCTGGTTCAGGTTATTTGCGGGAGGTTGGCAATCCTGTTGGTAGAAGTGCATAGCCTTGCAAGGAACTTCTGCTCCTGTCACTGCCTCTGTGGAAAACAGTGTAGTGGTGGATTTGGCTTCTCCATTTGTTGTACAGAATAGCGCAAGGTGCCTGCCGAAATGATAGACTTGAGGATCCAATTCATACCGGACATTGTCTCACAAACATTGTCAAGATCTGCGCCCTTGGAATATTTGTAAGAGGCATCTACGTCGTAGAAATAAAGGCGATCTTCAATGAGTCTGGTTGCTAATCTGCAGAGCATTCGCTTCCAGCAGAATTGTGATAAAGTAATTGCGATGGAGTTGAAAATTGGAAATTGAAATTGAAATAGGAAAGTGTAGCAGCAATATTTCTTGCGGCTTAATGCCTAATTGTGTGTACCAGGTTGACAGTAAATGGTGTCTCTTAGACGGAAGGATTATTTACGCGCTGCACTAGCACAGCACAATGCAAATGGACGTAAGCAGTCTTATGTTGCCACTAACATTACCTACACTCATTGCTAGTTGCGGTTATTACCGCATGATACGCACCAACCATCTATGCACAGAAACGGGCGTTGCAAATGCAAAACCCTTCACTGGATTGCGACTAGCAGATTTTTGCATTTAAGCCTTGCGTTTTCTTAGGCCGTTTGAGAAGGAAAGGCCTTTCGAGTATCTCTCAAGCATGAAGAATCTCAAAATTTGGCAATGGCGATATTTGATGTTAGGAGGGTAAGGAGAGTAAAGTGCATCACGCTGATGGATTGATGCGTTTGTTGGTACTTTAACTAACAAGAAGGAGGTGGGAATGGAGTCCATCACGAACCCGACCAATGTGTCTATTAAAGAGAAAAGACCTTCGCAGTTCAGAATTGGAACTTCGCACGATATGCGTAATTGGATGTTAAGGCGTGGCGATTGCGCCGACTGCGATGCGAGTGACCATTAAGATGAGCCTAGAGGCTTAGCCTTTATCAACCACCGCATCATTTGTCTAGCCTTTTCGTCAACTTCTTGAGATTGAAACATCAAATCCGATAGTGCTGTTGGCAATCACGAGGATGGAGTAGAATGGTAATAAACGACTGATGCTGCTTTAACTGCATAAAATAAGCAAAAGTAGGACGTGTGCCTCTCCAGTCTACAGGCTGGAAAAGCAAAGTAGACTGACATGCTGAATTAGGCAAACAATTAGGCACTCAACTGCCTCAGATCACGGGATCCGGAGTGCTGCATCCTCCTCTACTGCAGTGGTTCGCAAGTGTGCGCAAAGCACTTGGATGAAAGAAGTGCAAACGATAATATAGTCAGTGTTAAAATCAAGCAAAAGGCATTTCCCAGACTCCTAGGCTTGTTCCGGAAAATGCGCTCATTTTCACGTTTCGTGCATCTGATCTGTGCCAAATGTGATGGCTTTGCTAATTGGAAACGAGGTTCTTTGAGTCCAACCATCGCGTCCAAGATGGAAGAGATAACCAAGATTTTACAAATCAAAATTTGTTAATGCTGCAGAGACGCGGACATCGTCAGGTCAAGGAAAGGAGGTGTAAATTAAGAGCCGACTTTGACCACGCAGCTCCCTTCTGTAGTGATCAAAGCAGCAAGCTGTCCTGTGTTTAGTCGTGAGCAATTTTGGGCTGGACTATCACTGCCACCAAGCATAAAATGGCAAAGGGACAACTTGGTCCATTGAATTTGAATGCAGTACACTTTTTACTAAAGATAAACAAAGACTGAATCGCTCATCTAATCACTCAACTGCCGTCATGACAATGCAGACTGGGTGGTTAGATGAGGCAAACAGTGGTTTGGTGAAGGCTGCAGCCCACGTAATATAGTCAGTGGCAGAATACGCAAAATATGGCAAGGACAGTATTGCAGCTAGCGGAAGGGCCACACTGAGCACTTCTTGAGTGCGCATTGATGAGATTCGTGCCCAGGTTGACTCAGGACATTCAACTGAAGAAAAGAGTCAATTTTAGCACAAGTGATTGAGGCACACCCGTTAGTCTGGTTCTTCCAGTAAGTTAATCAGCATGTCCCAACTGCATTGCATGAAATATGCGAAGTGTGTTCACCAGCGTTCCCAATTGCAGGGAAGGATAAACGGGTGAGAGTTCATAAAGCATGTTGTGATCCGCCGATGCACGTGCACATTAGCGCAGGTGACTTATTCACCAGAGCCCAGTCAAGCAGGCGGGAATGAATTTATCAGCTGCGACATTCACGTTGGTCTCCACGCCGTTCGTTATATAAAGGCACTTATTTCTCTCGACTTGCTCCCCGATGCAGACGGATTTACTTCAACGCGATGCATGCATCAATGAATGGTTCACCTAGCGCGTCAGCTTGTCTAAGCTACTTCCTCGTGATTCTGGAAGGACATACCCAGCCAATGCAAGAACACCACTGCTAGTTTGTATGCCAAGCACACACAAGTGTCTGCCCCAAAAGGTGAATTATCATGACACTATGAGGAGACTGCGCACACTAGTGACAAAGTCTGATTTAAAATGCCTCCATCAACAGTTCTCCATTTCAAAGTCATCTCTTCTCAGACGTTGGGTGTACAAAACACACTCAGGTGGATAAAGCGCAGCATCACGATGCAACGGGGCAATCGTCCTATTCGTTGGACATCCAATGTACAATTCTTCTGTGCCAGTCGATAGGAGCGCATCTTTAATTACGCCAAAAAAGGAAGTGCCGCTTTCACCAATTTGTGCTAGACTTCCGTTTGGCTGATGGTGAGCATCCTGATGCTGCACGATAGAGATATGGCCATCCTGAAGGGTGGAGGAGGAAGGGGTAGAAGGAAGATGGTTGGTGCAACGAGTCTTTGTAAGAAAGGAGAACATAGCGTCCGATCAAATATCAGTGGATTTCATATGAACTGCAGCAGGGTCAACAACAACTAAAATTACCGTGAGCAACGCAGTAAGCTCGTCCACCCTCCGCATTCTGCGTGCGCTGTCGCGTCCGTCATCTCAGCATGCTGAGAAGCCAAGACTAAAAATAACTTGTCTGGCACTTTGTCAGCCTGATGGATGTAAAAGTAAACTGAACCGTTATGTGAGATTGTGTGGGTGACGTGTGGATTCGAAAACCGAGGCAAAATATATGCATGTGATGAGGAGTACGAGCAGTGCTCTTATGCACAAGTGTTGTAAAGACTTTGCTGCCTGACAATTCGGTGGAGAGGATAGTTACATATCTCTGCGATATCGCTACTATAACGTTAGAACTCGACGCAACATGCCTCCACTCCCTATGTGTAACTTTGCTTCACAAATTAATTCGGAATTGCATTTAAATGTAAATGTGTTTGCTGGGATGGGATGAGAGCAAATTACTGCACAACTATGTCCGATTCTCTTAGCTACTCATTCCTACCATAATAAATGGCATCGCTCGCAATGAATTATGAATTTTTTGTTTAGGTGGTGAAAATAACCATTTCAAGATATCATTTGTGCAATTATTTCAGTGTCCATGGTCCCCATTTCCTATGTTGCTAACATGACGGCTGCAATCAAACATGCCAAAGCGAGTTTGTGTTCCACATGCTGACATCACATTCTCACCTCTATCCACAGATTTGCTGCAACCCAGTCACACATTCACTTGGTCAGCAGCAAATGGGCGCACATCTGACTGCTTAAGTTGCCACTTACTTTCACTGACCGGAGTCGCTGAAACTAATCAGCGATGTGTTCGAGCAACTTCACCTTTCCATCCTCCATGTACTGTGTGGTCACCACTGCCGCCGCTGAGTTCTGTGAGATCTTAGTGTCCACTTTAATTTTGCTTCTCTACTCCCATTGGATAGCAGCAATGTCATAGTCAGCAAATCTAATTGCGAGGTGGAAAGCAGCTCTTCCTCTTGGTAGGTAAATCCACAGACACCAACACCCACCGGTGATGAGGGAAGAAGGCCACATGTAAGTCTTTCATTCGAGGTGCTATTTTACGTAGGCATCTAACAAATTAAGTGGTATTGCTGGCTTAAACGTGAATTCGCAACTGCTTTCTCCTCTCACCGCATCGTGATGAGCATCATGTTCAAACCACCAAGACGATCGGCGTTGACTCTAACTTAGTCGTGACCGGATCGAAGACAGCAGATGTCTGCTAGACAAAACGTGAATTTGTTTGTTTGTCACAAACAACCTCCCATCTACAAGGCGACTCAGTGATCCAAGCTGGTAGACAAATTAAGGCAGGTATTTAGCTGCTTTACTATCTCTTGGTTCATCATCCTACTTTGTCATAAACATTGAAGGCGATGTGACAGTCAGCACTCATGCGGACTGAAGGGTGTTGCTCTGAACAGATAGAATAAGCAGAAGTAGGCTGACATGTTAACTGAGGCAAAGAGGCGCTGAAGTGCCTTAGAACATGAGATTGGGTAGAAGGTGCCAGAAAGCGGTTTGGAAGCCTTGCAGACTGAGAGACTAACGGGCTGATCGACTGCCTGCCTTCATGTGACTGTGCGATTCATGACTTGCGTTGTGATCGATGTCTACGAGCATGCACTGCCACTTTCAAGTTGTCTAATTTCTCCTATTCGGCTTCTCCAGCCTTCAAACTTGAAGTAACTGCAGCCATATCCCCAAAACCCTATTTGATTTTGGTCATTCTATCTCTAAATTCAGCATCATTTTGGTGTTTCAGGTGCTTTTTGCGTTACAATGCACCATGCGGTTGCCAAATGCATGTGTTTTCAAGCCATCCATCCCAGTTTGCTAATTATCACCAACACATGCCTGAAGCTACACAAAGTGATTGGTGTTGGTCAACATATGCCAATGTGTCATCCATCGCAAAGTTGGGAGGCATCGTAGGATGTCTGAAATGCTTTGAATGCCACGCGGAACATGGCAGAGGAGATGCGCTAGCTTACTAGTGACTGTCGGCCACGCGAAACGAGGTGTTACTGGTTCGAGAGGGTAGCTTTGATACATCTATTTCGTAAAGTGACAATAACATCAGTATTGCTTATTTCCAGTCCGAAACATCCACTACCACAAAATCTTTCAACACTCCTCTCCGTAGGCTGTAGAATGTCCTGATCCCAATGACACTATCGTTAAAATTGCGTGAATAGCTGGTACCCCTGGTCCAATAAGTCACATCAGTGGAACAGATTATGCGATTTGCAAGCGTACGGAGGGGCTGGAATCTATTGACGTGGTCAAGAGGTCGTGTTTCACATACACAGCTAACGAAAGCCACAAATTACAGCATCATTGTGACAAAGGACGGGTAAAAATGAGCCGATGCCTTTACAAACCTTTTATCTATATTACCGGATGATATTAGATAGAAACGGACCGGCCGTCTTGACCTAACCACTTACTTCAGGACAACTCAAGGCTAAAAGCAAAGTTGTGAGTCTTAACCGATAACCTGAGATCGCCCATATTTTGGTTCTAGTTAATGACTTACAAGCCTCCATGTGTCCCAGGTGAGCAGCCATCCAAGTAGAATGGCCAAATAAACGTGATTCTGATTGTTACAATCACTCCGTGCTACCTGCCGCTAGCGGGCAGTACAGGTGACACCAGTTAAAACATGCAAGTTTTCTATCCAATTTTAGTGCTTGTAGCTCTCCCAAGAAATGATGATGTGAAGTGGGGTATATTGCAGCAGACGAGGGCAGCACTGCTAGCTCGTATACAAGTATGCACAAATTTACATGCCTAAACAATTATTAATTGCAATGCTGCAAATAGGAGGAACACAAATGAAAAAGTCTGAATTAGGGATGTGCTTGTTTTCAGTCTACTATGTTGAGGGTATTTCCTCTCAAGCATTGAGTAAATGAAATGTGATATCACGATGAGACGAGACAAGTGCCGTATTCTAGGACATTCAACGCACACATCTGCTCTACCAGCCGATATAGACGCATCTTCTAACAAGTCAGAAATGGAAGCACTGCTTTCACCAGCTCCTGCTATACTTCTATTTGACTCACATCGAGCGTCCCAATGCCTCACGATAGAGAAGTAGCCATCGTAAAGGGCGAAAGAGTGACTGCCGAGCATTTAGATGGTAAGGTAATGAGTGGTCAGAGAGGGGAAGATTCAGCTTCTGAGCATTTGTCAGTGGAGTTTACGAGAGCTGTGGCAGAGTCGACACCAACTGCTGGTTGAGTAGTTCTTTGTTCAAGTTCAGGTCGCCGTGAGCGATGCGGTAAGCTCGTCTAATGCCTGCGCTCTGCCTGGACTCAACTAGAACTTAAACACACAGATTGCCAGGTTTGAGGCGCTATTGCATTCTTAGTGCTTATTTGAATGTTTGTTGCGCAGTCATCATAGCTCGCATTTGTTTTTGCAGCCCACCATCGTATTCTGCTGACAGACGAGAGCAAATATAAGTTGCCTGCTGATTTTATGCCTCTTGAATATGAAAGCACACAAAAACGTGCCGAAGTAGTGCAGGACATTGGGTTACCAAATGTTTGCAATGCGACAGTGGTAAGTGGGTGCTCTAGTAGTTATCTGACCGTTCGGTTGGAAGTGCAGACCCAAGGTCGCTACTTGATTGGAATTTGACTCTTTCGTAGACTGATAGGGGTGCACTTGTGAGTTGTGACCATTGGTGTTGGGCAATGAGACTTTGAGTTTCGGCGTCAAGAGTTGAGAGGTGTCACTAGTAGATTGCACCTCCCATGGCTTCGTGGGAGAGGAGTATTCTGCTGTGCTGCTCGCTGATGGTTACTGCCTACTTTAACGTAAAAATACGCTGCAGCCTTGATAGTTGCCTGGTATTGAATACCTACGCGGATGAAGAGGAGGAAGAAGTGTCGGAATTATGGTGAGCACTTATGTGATTGCATGGAAGTGAAGTAGTCGGTGGTGAGGAGGAGCGCTTGGCCGGTAGAGGGGAAAACGTCACGTTTGTTGCACATATTTGATGCAGATGGTGGCTGGACACGCCAGTAGATTGTTGACATATGGTCATTTATGGGTCGGTTTTCTGGCCAAATGTGGGCTTAGGACCGTCATTTAACAGAAGTTTGATTGCTTTGCAGACAGCCAGCGTTGAAGTTGGAGTTACCTCGGGGAAGGGGAGGAACCCAGTCTGCATTGACTGCATCGCTGTTTCTAATCCCTCCGTGGCCCTTGAGTGCAGATGCACTGCCGCTTCAGTGAAAGGCGTGGACGAGATCTCACCCAGCGCTGTATTGGCTTGTTTTTACAGCGTTTGTCGTGTAAAGCAATATTCAGTCTTTCTTGTCAATGTGTTGCCGTGGGCCTTATGGTGTGCTCATTGATTTCATGAGGTTGTAGGGTGCCGCGTGTGGAAGTGGCTGGCTTCTGTCCCGGCTACACAGCATGTGAAGGTGATGGAAGTGGCCGTTTGTGAATTATTGGTGGAGGAGGGCGTTCGTGTTGACCTGTTGTATGACAGCCACCCTTGGTATGGTTAAGTGAGTTTGTGAGTCTACCAGTGGACAGAAAAATAGGTAGTGCCCAGTCAGCGTTGGGAACCGCTATAGCGTGCGTCTTAAGCCTGAATGTACGCGAGTTGCATAGCATTGGTTAGGCATGGTCATAAAGAGGGTAGAAAAAATGTATCGCAAATCTAGAATAGAGCGAGAAAGTGTGTAAAATGTCGTATTCTGGAAGTGAGGTGGACAATTTCTTTTGTAACCTAAATAATTTGTCTAAGCATATATGCCTACAAAATTTTCAAGTTTCCACTTAGTTGATAGCTGAGCTCTATTGAAAATATCCGCTCTATCACATCAGCGGCAAGGGCTATGAAACCCCTGCCATGTGGCTATTGCAGTGCGTATTGGAAGAGGGTAGTATTCTTTTCCAAGTAAAGGAAATATGGGCAGTTAAATCTAGTGCATTTAATCACCGGTGAGCACAAAATGAAGTCCTATATTAAAGGTTCTTCCTTCTTTTTCACCTTCAAAGCTGTTGATCGCTCACTGCCCTAAACAATCTACACATAAGAAGCAGTAGCATCAGCTCTGTTCAAGGCGAACGATGGAAATCCAGGCAAAGCAGTCGATGCAGGCTTTCCTCTCCACTAACCGATTCTACTCAACCTTGTTATTTTAAGTTTCAACCAGTTGGATCAAGTAGCAGAACATGGAGCTTGACAAATAAGGTAAAAACATCAATATGGTTTAGAGAGCGGCTCATTGACAGCATGTGCACAGGATCTGCTTTGATGCAATCATTGGGTGTCATAACATGAAGGGTGATGCAAAACATGCCCAGTTCTTGGTCCCGTTAAGAGCAGTGGGAGAAAAAACAGGCCTGGGCGTCCTTACCTCTTACTCACTCTAGCGCACCATCTCATTCCACATGCCTGCCTGCATACCTACCTGTCTATCCAGCCCTCGCACATTTGTACGAACGCACATCATCACAGACCGCTGTCGTCGCCGACATAGCTAGAGGATGTACTCAAATTTGGCCGAAGCATCACATCAAACTCTTGTGTCCGTGATGGCCTCTTTGCTTTGATTCGGTGCCAAATTATTTGCCTCCTCCTCTTATTCGTTTTCTCGCTCTTTGCCAACCGATTGAAGCGTGAATCTGCCATGTGACGCCCTACTTACCCAGGGCGCAAATCGAATCAAGGATGACACGGCATAGCCGATTTCCTTGTGGGTTCTGCAGCAGTTGGTCTATTAAAATGCAAGTTATTCAAACGCATCCTTTTATGTTAAGCGTAGCACAATCGCGTTCATTTGTCTCCCGAGTTTATCGTAGCAAGGCACGATGTGTCCTCTTGCAGGTGAGTAAATGCGACACCCACTTGTCTATTTTGAACATCGCATTACCTCGTCAAGTACGTGCTCGTTGCAAGTCATAATTGTCACATTAGTCACAGACTACGTTCATGTAGTAAACACAGCTGCATTTACCTGGCAAGTTACGCATTGCATTCCCTCATGAACTTTGGTAATATCTTTCTATTTATGCGAATGATTCCACCTGATCTCCAGTTCCTCTACGATCATTGTGAGTTATTCACCCCAAAGCTGAGTAAGTTGCATCAAAATGCAAGTCGAAAATGGCAATCAAAGCCACCTTACTACCCAATTTATAATCTCGAGTTGCCCATAGTCCATAATATATGTCTCGGTGGGGTCACAAGCAGGAGCACTGCTTGAATAAAGCATAAGCATATTGGGCATCCATTGTTGAAATCAAAAAGAAAACTAGTCAATATAGTTGGAGTGTGTAAGTTAGGTGAAGGGTGCTACAAAGTGTTTGCAACCATGTAGTCCTAATGCCTGTCGCCTTCAGCTGTTCAGAACAAGGCATTCACCACTGCAAATGCATGAATAGCGATCCAAAGATGACTAAAATAGAAACACATGATTTTAAAATTATTGGATGCTAGTAATATCCTGAAGTGAGGTGACTACCGCAGAATCAACATTTACACCACAAAAGTTCACATGCAAATATACTGCCATAAAATCACGCAAAATCACAAGAAGGGATCCTGTCCGATCTGTCAGAACTGTTGAAAGAGAATTTTGAGTAGCTAGCACACTCAAAATAACTAGTGGAAGCAATTGGCGACGTTGCATACACCCACACCGACACATCTTCCAAGCACAGGTCGTGTCCAGCGTGTAGCGAGAATGCAAAGACTGCCTTACCGCTGAGAGCTTGTGCAGCCGCTGGTCCTGTGAAATGTGAACATGCGAAGAGGTTGGACTTGAGAACTGGTGTTGAGCAAAGGGTTAAGAGCATTCGGATCATAAGAAAGGAATAGACGCATTGACTTACTGGAAGGGGCCGATGCTGTTTCGATATATGAGGTGGAAAATCGAGCAAGATTCCGGAAAAAACCTCGAATAATAATGCGCAAAAGGTAGGGCGTCTGTGATCGTGCACTAAACTTAAAGTATATTAAGCGACCTTGGTTTTAGCGCAATTTTTGACGCACAATCACAACATTTTAATAAGTTCTTCAGTGTGAGTAAAAACTAGAGCAGTCCTGACGATTCCATTAAGAGTGATCGTAGCTGCTGGTCAGGCTGACAAGGGCATTTGAGATGCAACATTCCACTTGACATTCTTCCTTGGCGGAGTTGGTCTAGTTGGACCATGGAGACATTGCATCATCTGTGTAAGTTCAGTTCACATTCTGCTCCCTTGTAGTGAAACCAAGTGCCCCGTGCTCTTGGACATGCATGCTTGTGTAGCTCGCATGTGGAATGAAATTCTTCCAGGATAGAAAGGTACCTATTGCCATATGGTTTACGTCTGTCGGTGTCTATCTTATGCTCATAGTGCTGCCTTAGTAATCGCTCCATAGGATGTCATTAGAGTTCTGTCCAGTTGGCCATCCGGTTGACCGATTCGCCTCTACATCCATCTTTTGGTTTTCCTTGTAGCGCACGAAGAAACACCTCCTCTTTTCTATTATCAATTGTAATGGCATTGATAAATTGCTCATCGTGCATCGCAGATGGATCGCACTTATACGCGAAGGGCACAGTCTACTCTGCTCCCTTAAAGTAGCAATCCGTTGCTAAGAAAGTGAAGTTTGGTGATCAGCGCAAAGGCTCCCTCTAGAGCGTAGGGCATAGTAAGCACTAAGAATTTTGCCTTACAAAGTCAAGTCCATACTGTAAGTAGAGTGTATAGAAAAATACCTTGTACAGTCTACTCTACGCCCTTAAACGTAGAAATCTGTAGCCCATAGGTCAGCTAATGTTAACTATCTGCAACATTAACAATTAATATGAATATCAATCTCACAACTGATTCAGAGCTAATCAGACCTACCTGAGACATCACCATCCAAAATCTGAAAGTAGCTCACCCAAATGAAACTGCGCTTAGGTGACAAGAGGCTGCCTGCCAGTACTAATCATTTCTTTCACCAACCAATCAGCAAAGTCCATCGGTCAGCTGAGATTCTCGAGTGCATGGATGATTCTGGCAGCGCTGCATTTAAAAGTGTGTAAACGTTCGTACAATCTAGCATAGAATTATCATCTTTTCAAAATTTCCATTAGAAAACTTATCAGCATTTCTGACGCGGCAAATGCAACAGGATGAAATCGAGGTACCGAAACATCCTAAGGAATGTGATATTGTGAACTGACGTGATGAAGACATCATCAATGCATCGCAGTGGGCGTAGGGGCTCTAATCATGCACAGATGAGCATACCATCGGGACGGTGGCTTAACTAACGCAGACTGTGAGGAGTCCTCTGCATAGCAGTAGAGAAGAGGTAAACACAAACTCACCCTCTTGTTATTAGCCTGGTCGGATCATAGCTGGTAACAATCCTTTCTAACTAAATCGACCCTGCCTAGACGATGTATACGAGTGGAGGCTTGTGCCAATCCTGCACTACTTATACACTTATTAGTAGACTGCTACATCCTCATTCCCCACCCAGCATAGCCATCGGTCCAATCGCCTACCCACTCTACTCCCTTACCACTTCCACTGCAACACTTTGTTTGTTTGACATCCGATTCCAGCCGCGATCGCTTGAGTGGTAGGTATATCCTTGCAATAAACTCCTCGTTAACTCACAGCCAAACGCACGATCTCGTCTGGACGGTAGAACGGATACGGCAAGAATGGTTCAGGTAGTCGAAGAATTCGTGGACTCATTCGTTGCCACTTTTACAGCGGTAGATTCCAATTATTCACTTATGACGACAATTAATCAAGTCGATTTTAGGGCACCAGTCGTAAACCGTATTAAAAATATGTGACGCTGCTCATCGCTGGGTTATTCGCAGCATTATGACCTCATTTTTCCCTTATGTGACAGATGACATGCCTGTGTAACCACACTGATCTACATGGATCTCACCGTCTCCATGCACACCTGTGCAGTCATCAGCGTTTCCTTCTGACGTCCAGCCAATGCAAGCACAAGACAGGAAAGTGAGCAACTGAAATGTAAGCTGATTGTGTCACAACCTTCTTCCTGATCCTGCCCACATGAATCGTAAAGGCAAGGTATTAATGCAGTGGAATTTCTATTCCATTCACAATCATGCCGTGGGGTAAGGGGAATGAGGATCAGGTAGGGAAAGAGACAGGAACTGCACAATGGGGATCGGCTTCTAACCATGGAGATAGCAGAATAATCGCCATTGACTTCGCAACTCCTCTTGATTTTGGGCTGGCGTTCTCGCTCTGGAAGCGTAGAAAGGAGACATGGAGGAGCAAAGCGGTAGCAACGATCAGACCAACGCTATTAGCTCAAACAAGGGACAAGTCACCACTGCAAGGCAACCAATTGTGAAGCAACTGCTGCAGCCACAAAAGCATGAACCAAGTCTTGAGCTAGAACTCCTATGCAACACGTACAATGTGAGTTGAGGATGGCAATGAAGACAGTAGAACTCACTTGGGTCGGTGTCAACGAGGCGCATGACCCAACGACCGCCAGGTTGGTTGGGTCTGGGTTTACTAAAGTGGAAGGCAGCTTTACTACCAATGCTACATTACGTGCCCGCACCGACACCTGCAGCCCCACTGAGAATTTTCGGTGGTCCCTCGGTAAGGCAGCCGTACCTGACGCATCTACAAGGCAACATCAACATTACCAAGTGCAAGGTGAGCGAAAGGGAGAGGACAGATCACTGGCACCTCACAGCTGACAGTGGCCTCCAGCAACCGAACCAGTGTCCACAGCACGCACCACTCTTCTAGGCCAACTGCACTGCTGTAATTCAACAATGCCACGCCTACGTAAGCGAGCAAAAAATCGCACAGAACACTCCCCTCTCAGTCAACATCATCACAACCTCACTGAAATGCTAAAATTGCAATCTGGATGGCGCATCGATCGCGACGTGGAGATGGTGATTCGAAATTCGCGTGCGTGACAGCGCTTATTCAATCACTGCAGCGTGAAAGACACGAGTGATGCGAATGTCGAAGTGGGGCTTTGTGGGCAGTCTAGACAAAGTGGGACTTGGACACAAATGCTGGAGTACTCTTGTACATCATGGGTAAATTTGCTAGGATGAGGGAAGTGAGGAAACAGAAGACTGGAAGATGATCAGGCACGTGATCACACCCGTTTTGCCAACTGTTCCTGCAACTCATACCAATAATAACATCTGGCAGTCCCCAACGGAGGAGTGTGGATCAATTCCTAGCAGTTGAACTGGAGGTTTACTCTGGCAAAGCAGGACCGATCTGACAGATGACTACAGCCGTCACGTCATCGTTAAAACCACCTCTCTCTAACATCCCTCAAGGCACATTCAGTCCCGTGTGCAATTAATTGCCCAAAGAATTTGTCAACTGCCGACAAGGCTGTCAATATCGCCCTGGCGTGTGCGTGCATGTTTATGAAGGTGAGGTAGGTGCTACAGTACATGGAGCGTAAGGTACAGATTAAAAACAGAATAAAAAACATTCCATAGATTGTTTAGCCATGCGTCTTAACAGAATTTGAAGACATGATGCAAGAGGTATCATCCTTGGAGAAATGCGTGTTTGTAACAAAATTAACCACTGTCAGGGCCTCAAAAGTTGAACAGAATTCTGCATCTATTGGACGAAAGCGGTGCTTTGAAGAGGATGACATCTACTGCGCGGAGTGGAATATTAGAGAACTGCTACTTAAGGCGCCAAGTCAGATTTGCATAGCTAACGCAAGCTGGTGAACATGCAACGGTCTCCCGCATCTCTTCATTCCTTCTTTCCAATCTTTAATGAAATGTGGTACGCTCACCCGAAACGCACCATACTACGCCATGCGCTTACCTCAGACAAGAAGACCACAGCGCTCCCAACGCCAAGACATTGCTAGAGGTAGCAATCAACTATGGATTGACCCTGGATCACCAAATGGAAATCTGTCACAAACTACTTGTTTTTGGCGAAATAGATGGGAGATCAGAACACGCCTATTGCTACCTGTTAGGGGCTCATTCACCCAAAAACAGCGTCAGCACTCTCTGTTGTTAGGTGATCATCATTTGTGGCATGATTAAACATAAGCGCTAGCAGGAGATGTTAGAGAATCGTAATCAACTCTTCAACACTAGGACATTGATGCATAGCACTCACAAACATACACTCTGTCATTGGGAAACACCAAAATGAGGCTTAAATATGAACTGAAGATAAGTCGCTAGCTGCAATAAAATTGTGCTTCGCTACCGCCGATTGCACCATGTGCCATATTACTACGAGAAAGAGCAAAAGACATAAAGATACAGCCTTACTTGAATCACTGCAGACGGATGCGATAAGCGTTGTCGCGCACCTCAATTTATTCTTGGCTGCTCCTCCACTACTGGTAGTGGCGGCTTGCAACGCGACCCACTGGAGCGCCTCACACATGTTGACAGGATCCATCTCGTTTGTGAAGGCGCCACATCCTACACCCACTTGCATGCGTCTGCACTTACCGGAGACTCCCCACTTCCTCGCAAAGTGCCATGGACTCGGCTATAGAGATTGGCCATGAGACATTCGGAATGACCATGATCAACCCACAACTAGAAGAGGAGTCCTCTACTCGCTCGAATCAACGTCCAAGATGAGCAAATCGAGGGCAAGGCATTACGTTGGAGTAATGCTGGTGATGCCAGCCATGAGACACCTCGAGTAATGCCATTGACTGTGCCCACTTGACTTGCATGGTGGAATTCATTATGCGCACCACTTCGCCGAATGCACAGATGGAGGCGGTCTCAAGGACCTGAGATGACTATGGATTTACTTCTCCCAAAT